>JAXIVJ010008806.1:12500-53802 GCA_036785665.1 Chirona hameri | reverse complement strand
GAGCGAGAGAGCGAGAGAGCGAGAGAGCGAGAGAGCGAGAGAGCGAGAGAGTGAGAGAGCGAGAGAGCGAGAGAGCGAGAGAGCGAGAGAGCGAGAGAGCGAGAGAGCGAGAGAGCGAGTGAGAGAGAGCGAGAGAGCGAGAGAGCGAGAGAGCGAGAGAGCGAGAGAGCGAGAGAGCGAGAGAGCGAGAGAGCGAGAGAGCGAGAGAGCGAGAGAGCGAGAGAGCGAGAGAGCGAGAGAGCGAGAGAGCGAGAGAGCGAGAGAGCGAGAGAGCGAGAGAGCGAGAGAGCGAGAGAGCGAGAGAGCGAGAGAGCGAGAGAGCGAGAGAGCGAGAGAGCGAGAGAGCGAGAGAGCGAGAGAGCGAGAGAGCGAGAGAGCGAGAGAGCGAGAGAGCGAGAGAGCGAGAGAGCGAGAGAGCGAGAGAGCGAGAGAGCGAGAGAGCGAGAGAGCGAGAGAGAGCGAGAGAGCGAGAGAGAGCGAGAGAGCGAGAGAGCGAGAGAGCGAGAGAGCGAGAGAGCGAGAGAGAGCGAGAGAGCGAGAGAGCGAGAGAGCGAGAGAGCGAGAGAGCGAGAGAGCGAGAGAGCGAGAGAGCGAGAGAGCGAGAGAGCGAGAGAGCGAGAGAGAGCGAGAGAGCGAGAGAGCGAGAGAGCGAGAGAGCGAGAGAGCGAGAGAGCGAGAGAGCGAGAGAGCGAGAGAGCGAGAGAGCGAGAGAGCGAGAGAGCGAGAGAGCGAGAGAGCGAGAGAGCGAGAGAGAGCGAGAGAGAGCGAGAGAGCGAGAGAGCGAGAGAGCGAGAGAGCGAGAGAGCGAGAGAGCGAGAGAGCGAGAGAGCGAGAGAGCGAGAGAGCGAGAGAGCGAGAGAGCGAGAGAGCGAGAGAGCGAGAGAGCGAGAGAGCGAGAGAGCGAGAGAGCGAGAGAGCGAGAGAGCGAGAGAGCGAGAGAGCGAGAGAGCGAGAGAGCGAGAGAGCGAGAGAGCGAGAGAGCGAGAGAGCGAGAGAGCGAGAGAGCGAGAGAGCGAGAGAGCGAGAGAGCGAGAGAGCGAGAGAGCGAGAGAGCGAGAGAGCGAGAGAGCGAGAGAGCGAGAGAGCGAGAGAGCGAGAGAGCGAGAGAGCGAGAGAGCGAGAGAGCGAGAGAGCGAGAGCAAGAGCAAGAGCAAGAGCAAGAGCAAGAGCAAGAGCAAGAGAAAGAGAGAAAGAGAAAGAGAGAGACGGCCAGCTGTTGAGAATCGCCCCCAGGTGCAACATCGCTCAGCTAGTGTTAGGGGCTTCTCTTTTATAAAATTACAAACACACACTGGCGGATGGCAAACACACACCTCTCTCTCCGTGTATGCGTGTGTGTGTGTGTGTGTGTGTGTGTGTGGGGCATCTTTTTGTGGCTAAAGGTACCCCCATTTTTTCCTCTGCGGATTTGGGTCTGTTACCTTATTTTGGTATTCGAGCTTATGAAATTTACTTTTCAAATTCACAAAATTTGATTTGTGGATTTTTTCCGAAAAAGATAAGTTCGTTTTTATTTTTGAGGGTCAAAAACACAAATCTTCGAGAATCCGCGATAGACATTTCGAAGAGAATGCCATTTCCTTTCTTTTCTTTAAAACAAAATTGCTTCAAAACTCTATTTTCTACGATTTATCCTTTTTTTACAAATAACTGCGATGTTTAAGCATTTATCATTTTCCACCAAAAATGGCATGACATGGCGTCAACGTCATTATCTCCTAAAACGCTACATCAATTGCATTGCAATTTGGTGAGAAGACGTATAATTGATGCAGCATAAGGTACTGAAAGTTTGACGTTGAAACTATGACGTTGACATAGTTTTAAAGTTATTGAGAAAATCCAGGAGGGGGCAGATTCCCCCACCCCAGCAGGGCGCGGATTAAGTGTCACCGGGGCTCCTTGAATTGCATCAGGTGCGCTGTTTTGTCTATCATTAAAAGCAAGGGATACATACAACTTCAAATTCAATCGCTCGAGAAAAACAAACTTCCGTGTTTATGAAGTTTTCTCCTAAGATCATTGTTTTCACTTTCTTGCAGGGAACGCGCAGGGGCATACTTGTATTGAATGCCCCTCTCAGACTTCTGTGGAGGGGGATGGCATTTGTCCCTGATGCCCCCCTGGATTCGCCAGTGCCGACAATTACCACTAAGGAGAGCCTCTGGCAGACACTTACCTAAAGGAATTCATTTTTCCATTTTCCAAATTTGTATAAGCAATTGCGAAAGTTGTCATTTATTCATATTCATTACATTGTATTCGATTACGAGCACATGGGACACTATATTTTGTTGCCTGTTGTTTGCTGGTAGTCGGTAGTCACTGCCCACTGGTTCACATTCATTTGATCAATTTCGTTGTTACCATACAATAGGAATAAGAAGGTGGAGAGTCGAACAGAGCTTTACCGCAGAAAATGAAAGCCAGCACAGCTTCGTGAATAACGAGTTCCTGCGTCAACTTTGAAATCCTTCTCGATATGCAATTACCAGCACGAAAATGGCAATACACCCGTAACTTCTACGCAGTACGCACTATATTTAATGCACAGCGAAGACGTGATGGCGAGGTAGTCAGGTTCAACACATACACCTTCACAGGAGTGATGGTACAGACCAGCAAGACACTGAAATGGTGATGGGGTGACCGTCGGTGATGGGGTGACATTAGAGGCTACCGTCGCTTCACCATAAAGTGATCGACGGAAGCCAGAAAGAGTGCTAGAAATGAAGTCTGGAAAAATGCGTTGCAAATGACCCTTACTCTATTATGTACATGTGTAGCACAAATTCGCACAAGCAAACGTTCACCGCACAACGCACTAAGCTCAAAACGAGCCTCAAGCACTGGCGTGAGCGACTGGACGCTGCCATCATACTGCACTGGCGTGAGCGACTGGACGCTGCCGTCATACTGCACTGGCGTGAGCGACTGGACGCTGCCATCATAGCACTAGCAGCACAACAAAACAAGACGTTAATCCATGTTGCTACTCTCCACAACGAGCGTGACGTCACACGAGAGGTCCTTTCCGCGTCATATTGTACATCTTCATCACCTTCTTTCCGGGAACAAACGTCTGGCTGAGCCCCGGCCGCTTCTTCCGCGGTGGCTGCCCGTCCGCGGCGGGCGGCGCCGGTGACCGGGCGGTCTCTGTCCAGCCATCGGAGCGCCGGGCGCCGCCGGATCCTCCTCCGTCTCGCCGCGATGCAGGTCCGAGTCGTGCGCGAACTTGCAGCCGCGGCCGAAGCGGCAACGGCCCTTGCAGTTATTCCAGCAGACCTGGACAAAAAAAGTTGTGTCATGCCGCGAAGCGGCGCGAAATTTTCCGGGTTTTGACTGTGGATAGCTGGATTTTGACTGCTGCAAAGACGATTTTACGATAAATTGGGAACGCGCGGGGGGGGGGATACTTGTATTGAATGCCCCCCCCCCCCGATTCCTGCGGGGGGGGGGGGGGCATTTGTCCCTTATGCCCTTCCCTGGATCCGCCAGTGCAAACACATATTGCAGACTCGCTGTTTGTTCTTTCGACTGTCACTCAAGTCTCAACGCTCAGGAGACTTCTGGGAATCTTTACACTATACATTGAAGAGGAAGCTAATGAAATTAATGTTCATCATCAAGGCACTTCAAAAACATCCTCTAGTACTACGCACATCTTCGATGGTGTCTGGGCTCGGCTGAAATTTTTCGAGTCGTGTGGGAGCAGCCAGCGTCCCGTCCATTCTTCCTTGTCCCGTCGTGACCATGCTGTTCCCAGGTGCTGTGTGAGGCGAGCTGTACTAGTGTTGCGCTTCCCTCCCCTTCCTGGCTCTCACACAGTGGCCAGCTGACGCCCGTTCGCACTAAGTGGCGATGATCGTCAAGTGGGGTTATCACGCCGCACTGCGCTGTCGAATATCTGCAGCGGTTGCAGCTGCAGCTGGCAGTTATGCAGCTGCAGCCAGGTACGTAGCCAAGGGGGGGGGGGGGGGCGGCGGGTCTCCCCCTCTGGAGGCCAGGGGGCCCTTTTCGGCGCGCGCGCGCCGAAAAGGGCCGACGAGACCGCGCGAAGCGCGGTATCATGGGCTCTAAGAGTCTGGAGACCACGCGAGGCGTGGTCTTTAGAGAGTTTAGAGCATTTCAGAGGCCCTTTAAGGGCACCAGGACCCTCTCTGAAAGACCAGATGGCCCCCATGGACGTTCAAAATGCTCCTGTGCATGTCAGAGGGGCCTCTGGCTAGACCAAAAGGGCCCTGGGTTTGTCAGAAGGGCCCTGAACATGCCGAATGGGCCCCTAGCCAGCACAGAGGAGCCCCTGGGCAGGTCAGAGGGGCCCTGAGCATGTCGGCAGGGCGACAAAGCAGCCAGCGCAGTCCCTTACCAGGTATAAAGGGCCCCTGAGCAGGCTCCAGCGGTCTTCAGGAGCCCCTGAACAGGTCCAGAGGTCCCAGGGGCCCCTGGAGAGACCAGAGGGCCCCTGAGAAGTTCAAAGGGCCCCTGTCTAGGTCAGAGGAGCCCCTGACCAGATCGAAAGGGTCCAGGTGAGCGGGTCAGAAGGGCCCCTGAACATGCCGAATGAGCCCCTAGCCAGCACGAAGGGGTCCCAGGGCAAGTCGGATGGCTTCCTGAAGATGTCGGCAGGGCGACAAAGCAGCCAACGCAGTCCCTTGCTAGGTCGAAAGGGCCCCTTATAAGGCTGGAGGGCCCCTGGACAGACCAGAGGGCCCATGGGAAGTTAAAAGGGCCTTTTGCAGGTCGGAGGGGCCCCTGACCAGACCAAAAGGGCCCTTAGGTGAGTCAGAAGGGCCCTGAACATGCCGAATAAGCTCCTAGCCAGTATAGAGCGGCCCCTGAGTATGTCGGAGGGGCCCCTGGACAGGTCGAAGGGGCCCCTGCGCAGTGAGCATGTCGGCAGGGCGACAAAGCAGCTGGCCAGCGCAGTCCCTTGCCAGTTCGAAAGGGCCCCTGAGCAAGCAGGAGGGCCCCTGTACTGACCAGAGGGCCCCTGGGAAGTTCAAAGGGCCCCTGTGCAGGTCAGAGGGACCCCTAACCAGACCAAAAGGGCCCTGGGCGGGTCAGAAGGGCACCGGAACATGCCGAATGGGCCCCTAGCTTTCAACGCTCGGGAAGGGGCCCTTTCAACGTTCGGGAAGGAGGCCCTTTCGAGGCGCCCCCCCCCCCCCCCCCCCCGGGGCGAAATCCTGGCTACGTGCCTGGCTGTATCAGGCAGTTGTGCAGCTGTAACGGGCAGTTTTTCTACTGCAGTCAGCAGTTCTGAAGCTATAGACTGCAGTCGGCAGTAAATTTCGCTTGAAGTTCATTGTGGAACAGTCAACAGGATTTTTGTTTTTGTAATAACGTTTAGGGCAACACTTGCATATACTTGGACGTTTTGGGAAGACAAACTCTCTGAGATCGCACTCTAACTTTTTTCTTCTTAAGACGAAAGGAAGTTCGCTTGAAGCATGATAAAAAATATTTCATTTCAGTCCCTTCTTTAAATATCTTTAAAAAGCCAGATTATATAGCAAATTATATGGTTGAGCATTTATGATTAAACAAACATTTTACTTTCATAGACCGTCGAATTTAAACAGCACGTCCTTCACAAATAGTCACATTGTCCTCGAAATAAATGTGCCAGCCGTCGCCAGTGATGGTGCACCTGTTCTCAGGAGTTCTGTATGCCCTTTGTTTGTCCTTTGTGCTCTTTAATTCCTTCGTCGGCGACGCGATGGGGGTCACTGGGGTCACTGGCCTCAAGGTCACGGATGTCACCTCAACCACTTGTGTGGTGGTGTAAATGCTTTGGTTTGCCGGAGACATGAATGCGCTGGTGACTCAGAATTCGTGTTTCACGTCTTTACAGTGTTGCCCGGAGGCGCAGAGGCGTGTTGATATGTCGGTGTAACAGCATGGCAGCGTGCCAGTAAATAAACGTTTTGTTTATTGGAGTTTTAGCGCATGACGACTTCAGTCAGTCATTTCGCGCCCCACATGACTAGTGTGATGGTGTGATGGTGTGACGGTGTGACGGTGACAGCAGCACTTGATCATACTGAGAGGGCCACAGACCGACCGCACCTGTTGGCGTGCAGACAGGGGGCGGGGATTCGGCACGGGACGGTAGGGGGGGGGGGGGGGGGGTCGCACACAGCTGCCGCGGCCCGGCTCTACGACGCTCGGATGTAGTGGCTGATAAGGCAGCGGCGGCCACGTGCGGAGCAGTTGAGTGCGGAGGCTTCGCGGAAGGGACGGGCTCCGGTTTACCAGGAACTGATACAATTCAGCTGCCAGACTGGGGGAGGGGGGAGGCGGCGAACTATTCCCGGTCGTAAAGCGGAATAGAACTGTGGCTCCTTTATAAAAAGACTTGCGTCATCTTCTTTTTTTAAGGCGAGTTCCAGACATCATATTCCTGTATGGTAACACCCAACTTTTGTTCAAGATGATACACAATTGTACAACAATATATTTTTATGTATTTTTCCAAGGGATGTCTAAACAAACCACACATTATTCAGACGTGTAAGCACACACGCTATAAATGTCCGGCCGGTCTAAGCAAACCACACATTATTTAGACGTGTAAGCACATACGTTATAAATGTCCGGCCGGTCTAAGCAAACCACACATTATTTAGACGTGTAAGCACACACGTTATAAATGTCCGGCCGGTCTAAACAAACCACACATTATTTAGACGTGTAAGCACACACGTTATAAATGTCCGGCCGGTCTAAACAAACCACACATTATTTAGACGTGTAAGCACACGTTATAAATGTCCGGCCGGTCTAAACAAACCACACATTATTTAGACGTGTAAGCACACCCGTTATAAATGTCCGGCCGGTCTAAACAAACCACACATTATTTAGACGTGTAAGCACACACGTTATAAATGCCCGGCCGGTCTAAACAAACCACACATTATTTAGACGTGTAAGCACACACGTTATAAATGTCCGGCCGGTCTAAACAAACCACACATTATTTAGACGTGTAAGCACACACGTTATAAATGTCCGGCCGGTCTAAACAAACCACACATTATTTAGACGTGTAAGCACACACGTTATAAATGTCCGGCCGGTCTAAGCAAACCACACATTATTTAGACGTGTAAGCACACACGTTATAAATGTCCGGCCGGTGTCTAAATGTCCGGTGTCAAAGTGTGGTGTCAGAGAAAGCAAAGAGTCTTTGCAACTGACACCACACTCAGAGTGATGTCGACAGAGGTGTTGATGTTATCACACTCATCACTCACACACTCACACTCGTCAGAAACGGTACTTTGGCTTGGGCCGTGACGAACTTTTTGCTGTGCTTTGAAGACGTCTTTTTACCTCACGTCACGAAGGGTTGTGTTTTAAATGTTTGGATACATTGATCTTCTCATTGATGATTGATCTGCCTACTGAGTATAACTGTACATACAGGCACACTTGTATTTATTCCACGACATATTTTTACGCAACGGTACGGGATATCATTATTGTGGTACTGCCATGCTCTTTTATAAATTAAATATTTGAAGAATATCATGACATGCGAATCTGATGGGCGAAGTATTGAAAAAAGGATATAGCGTGCTATCGATATTTACTTGCGTATCTATTGACATTCCAACCTTGGAGGGAAAATTATAATATGCATGCATCTGCATCACACAAATAAATAAAAACAGACGATGAAAAGGAGAGCGGGCTTCGAAAATATCACTGCTACAACTGCAAATACTCACTGCCCACAACGACTCAAACTCAAACAACTCAAACGACTCAAACGACACCCAGCACAGCAACCGGCTTCTATTTCGGCTGAAGCTTTAATAATGAACATAACAAAATATTTTGACAGCAAACAGACAAAACTGCTGATTGCATTTCTCGTGACATTGCAAAGTCAGTACCATGGAAGACACCCTAGACGTGATGTACCGCTGGTTTAGTACACACGGCATGAAGCTGAACGCTGAAAACCCAGATGTTAGTGTTAGGAACTCCAGCCATGTTACGCACGCACGCATGAAGTTAGGATCAGGTTCTGCGGCGCGGACGTCATCGACAGCAAAGCGGTGAGGAACCTAGCACTCGAAATGGACCGCCATCTAAACTACCAGGCCCACATAGATCGACTCACACATAGATGTAACGGTGCCCTGATTGCACTGAGTCACGCCTGACACGTCATCCCCCGATCCGCACCGAAACCAATCGTGCAGGCGCTCGCGGTGTCGATTGTCCGCTACTGTATGTCTGTATATGGAACATGTGGTGAGACCCAGCTTCACCGAGTGCAGAAAATTCTGAATTTCTGTGCCCGTGTTGTATGTGGTAGGCGCAAACGTGAGCATGTGACTGATGATGCGCGATGATGCGTTCCGTGACCTCAGGTGGTTTGATGCCAGGGAACTTGTTAGGTACCATCGATTGTGTGCTGTACATGACGAGATAGAGACAGGCCAGCCAGAGGCTATAGTCTCTACCTTTGGACTGGCTGCCAACCAGCTACATGACCGCGATACCAGGCGAGCCGGTCATATCATGCACGCTGCCGCGCATTAGGACTGAAGCTGGGCGACGCAGGCTGTGTTACAGTGCTGCGCAGGATTACAACCAACTACCAATTGCGACCCACCACGCTGCAGCTTCCGGCAGCGCCTGCGCGAGTTTATCCTGCGCCAGACGTAGACCGAGTTATCCGACTCGCGATGTGCGCTATTTTAGCATTATCTCTTTCGATATGCTTATTGGCGTGCTACCTGTTCCTGGCCGGGCCGGCACTCGGGTGATAACATTTTATCCAGTTATTCGTTTTAGTCCACTGACTCGCAACGGCGAAAAACCATACATGTTGTGGACCCATTGTTTAATAAACTGTCTGTCTGTCTGTCTGTTTGTCAGGATATAACTGAAACTGATCCAGCAAAATACAGAACAAAACAAAACAAAACCACACCAACACTCGGCGACCGGTTTTAAATTGTTGGCACAACGCCAGGTCACAATAGATGACCAGGATCTATATCACGTCGACGTCGCAAATATCAACATTCTGACTCATAGACATAGGTGTCGATTTATATACTTTTGGGGTGGCCCTCGCCCCCCCCCCCCAATGTTGAGTTCGCCCCCCCCCCCAATGGTACCCTCGCCTTTGCTGACGTCATGGTACCCGCTCGGCCCCTCAATCTTTTTGGCCGCTGGCGGATCCAAGAGGGGGCAAAGCGGCCAAGCCGGGAAACCGCCTGAAATGGGCAACAAATTGACACGTTTCCTATTTCAAAAGAAATTCTACGCAGCTTTTACTAAGAAAAGTTTGTTTTAAATCACTTCGTTATGTATAAAGATGTGAAATCCGGTGAATTGTTAACATATTTGCAATGTTTGATTTTTAGGGCAATTTTCCGAAGAAATAGTTGTTTTTAATTGATTTCTTTTAAATGTTTTTAGGGGTCAAAAACCAAAGTTTTCAGAAATCCAAGAATCTATTTTGTAGCCCTTGACATTTTTTCTGTCGTTTTTTTTAATTGCATTTTGCTCAAAATATAGACTTTGTATGCCTATGATCTCTTAAAGTTTAGCTGATTTTTTATTCGCCAAACTCGTGTGTAGTGACGTCACTAGATTCGCTATATCTCAATTTTTCCGACAAAATTACTTCATTTATGCACAAAAGACGTAAAATTGGTGTAGGAGAAGGTACCCAAAGTTTCACGTTGATATCGCTATTGGTTTTTGAGCTATTGCGAAAATTCGTCAGGGGGAGATATTTGCCCCCCCCCCCCCCCCATCAATGGCAGGTTAACATTGCCGTTTTACTAAGTAAGGGTTCCAAGTAAGGACTCGGGCCTTCTGGCGGATGCAGACCGGCCCAAAACGTTGGTTTGAGGGGCCGTCCGACAGAATTCCAAAACTCATGAGATTTCGTCTGTTTTTGCATTATTAATTGATTACAAATACTGTCCTTTGTACAAGTTGTCTAGCATTTCTTTAAAATATGTTCGTTCGGCCGCTGGCGGATCCATGGGGAGGAGGGCATCAGGGGAAAATTCCCCCCCCCTCCCCCACATGAATCGGGGGGGGGGGATTCAATACAAGTATCCCTCCCCCCAGCGGGTTCCCAATTGATCGTAAAATCGTAAAAATTGTCTTTTCAGCAGTGAAAATCCAGCTATCCACAGTCAAAAACCGAAAAATTTCGCGCCGCTTCGCGGCATGACACAACATTCGCAATTACTTATACAAATTTGAAAAATGGGAAAATGAATTCCATTAAGTGTCTGGCAGAGGCTCTCCTTGGCGGTAATTGCTGGCACTGGCGGATCCAGGGGGCATCAGGGGCAAATGAATGCCCCCTCCCCCCCCCACAGGAATATGGGAGGGGCATTCAATACAAGTATGCCCCCGTGCGTTCCCTGCAAGAAAGTGAAAAACAATGATCTTAGGAGAAAACTTCATACAAACGGAAGTTTATTTTTCTCGAGCGATTTAATTTTAAGTTTGATGTATCCCATACTTTTAACGATAGACAAAACAGCGCACCTGATGCAATTGAAGGAGCCCCGGTGACCAGTGGCGTACCCAGGATTTACTCCAGGAGGGTGCAATGTTTGCTCAGGGTGGCATAAAGTACCCCCACCAAAAAAAAACTCACCGGATTTGGCCCACTATATTTTTAAAAGGGCATATTTTCACACACAAAATCTGTAAAAAATCTTTTTTTCGACCAAAGGGGGCACATACAGACCTTCAGGGGGGGGGGGGGCAATTGCCCCGTTTCCCCTCCCCCTTGTGTACGCTTATGCCGGTGACACTTAATCCGCGCCCCGCTGGGGTGGGGGTCAGAATCTTCCCCCTTCCTGGATTTTCTCAATAACTTGAAAACTATGATAGATATCAACGTCAAACTTTCAGTACCTTATACTGCTTCAATTCTACGTCTTCTCACCAAATTTCAATGAAATTAATGTAGTGTTTTGGGAGATAATGACGTTGACGTCATGTCATGCCATTTTTGGTGGAAAAATGATAAATGCTTAAACATCGTAGTTATTAAAAAAATATAAATCGTAGAAAATAGAGTTTTGAAGCATTTTTTTTAAAGCTAAAAGAAAGTAAATGACATTCTCTTCAAAATGGCTACCTCGGATTCGCAAAAAAAGAAGTTTTTGACCCTCATAAATAAAAGCTAACTTATCTTTTTCGGAAAAAAATCCACAAAATAAATTTTTGTGAATTTGAAAAGTAAATTGCTTAAGCTCGAATACCAAAATAAGGTGACAGACCCAAATCCGCAGAGAGAAAAAATGGGCATACCTTTTAGCCACAAAAAGATCCCCCCACGGAGAGAGGCTGGATCCGCCAGTGTCTTCGGCCCCCAACCGTTTTGAGTAATCGACACCGCTGCTCATAGGTGTCGATTTATATACCTTTGGAGTGGCCCTCGCCCCCAATGTTGAGTTCGTCCCCCTCTCCAACGGTACCCTCGCCCCTCCCCTTCCACTGTTTACTCTCGCCCCCCCCCCCCCCCCTCCCCCCTCCCCCAATGCTTTTGGCCGCTGGCGGATCCAAGAGGGAGCAAAGCGGCCAAGCCTCCCACACCGCCTGAAATCGGCAAACAAATTGACACGTTTCCTATTTCAAAAGAAAATCTAAACAGCTTTTACTAAGAAATGTTTGTTTTAAATCACCTCTTCATGTATAAAGAGGCGAAATCCGGTGAATTTAATATACATGTGCGAAACTTTTTGGGATTTGCTCCCCAAACCAACTTTTGTTTCCTTCCTGGACCCGCCCTTGTCTCTGGCCTCAGATTAGGCACCTGAAACATACAGGTTTTATTCGCAGTGATTCATGGAAAACCAAGCTTCTGATAATTTGTTTAGCTCTACGAACCGTAGACTACCTAATACCACCTTCGTCACGTCGCACTTAGAAACGGGGGGGGGGGGGGATTTCGACGAAGCAATGCTTCTCTCCTATGTGAAGTTGTTGGTTGTTTCCTTCTCTTGCGATCGAGGTATTGATTTGGAAGACGTATTTTAGCGCCGATTTGAGTTTAGGCATGTAAATAGTCTCAGTGCTGCGTGATGCGCATGCAATTTCCCCTCGTACCCATGAACATGTGTCATGACTGGTCACTGGAGTTTAATCTTCGACAGTGGCGTGACAGTGCTAGAAACGGACATTACAAGTCCTGGATGGAAATATAATCGTAGGACACCGTTTGGCGTATCGTAGCTATAGTAAGTTGTGTGTATAGAGAGGTGACCGTCTTACCTCCCATTGCCGTCTAGCTTGAACTTTATTGGGGTTAGATCCGCTTGACCTGACCCATAGGTAGAGCCCTTCATGGCATGGGAATCCCCATGGAACCCATGGAACGGGATGGAAATGGGTGGGAATGGGGCTATTTTTGGAAATATAACGGGTTGGAACGGGTTTGGGATAGACTATTTAATTCATTAGCACCACACAAAAGTGAAATATGCTGAAACGGGTGGGAATGGGAGCCCCATCAATTATGAATTCGGATTGGAACGGGTTTGGGTCTGGCTGAATGGGCTGGAACGGGATGGGGGCTGAAAATGTGTCCCATGAAGGGCTCCACCCATAGGTCAGTTTTACCTCAGGTAACGGCTGCATGTATAGAACCGTGACTTAGAATACTCCCGGGTAAAACAAAATCAGAAAAGGTGCGCAAAGAATCAATAATACGATGCCCGGTAGACATGAAAATGACGGCGCTTCGCGAGGCCGTTTTTTATATCTCCAAAGAATCTTTGAGCGTGTTCAAACAACCCTAGCAATATTGAGGATAAAGTTTGTCCCCGCATGATATGCTGGCAATACCGCAACAGTGGTATTGTCAGTCAATGCATGGCGTAAATTTCGAACGCCATTGACGGGGGGGGGGGGGGGGGGGGGGCAGGGGTGTGGTTTTATACAAATTATTGTGGGTGCCCAAAATGAAATTTACCCCCCCATCCCCATCCCACGAGAGGGCCTACAAAACAACCGGAGGCCAATTTCACAAATAAGTTAGTAATTTACACATGTTTGCGATTACAAACGCAAGAAAATATTGCAAACCTCACAAAAAGACATTTCACAAACATCTCCACTACCTCTGAATTACCAATTGTAAAGAAAATTGTAAACACAAATGTTAGTACAGCAGAAACCTTGCAATCAAGAACGTTTGCATTAAACTTGATGCTAATGACAAATAATTTCATTGTTAACAAATTTATTGAACAAATATTTACATTGTGGTTTCTTTTTTATTCAAAATAAAATTAGTTATAGGGATAATTATCTTTTAATTAACATTTCATCGGAATGCAAACTCTGATCATAAAATACATCTTGGTAAGCAATTAGAGTAAACAGAATTTGGTCATTCACCGGGTGGCGGAGCATAACACTACTATCAACTACTATCAACTACTATCAAAAGGAAGATCGTTGAATTTCTCGACCATTTTTTCACCTAACCTAGCCGATTTCCTACGTCGTAAAGGATGAAGGTTCACTGCACATTGCACAAGACATCGTTGACCGCTGCAATTATATCGCCATGCGGTTTCTCCGCGCGGAGGCGCCCCTCACATCATAGCACAATCGGTAAGGTGCACTGTGACTGGACTTCAAAGCTGGAGATCCCTGTTCGAATCTCTCGGGAAATAACTTTTTTTTGCAGCTATACCTATGTATAACAAAACAATTACCCTAACAACCTCGGCAACGTAACAACCTCACCAAGAAAATAACCTGAACAGTCAAACAACGTCAACTATCAATGCAGTTTCTGAAATTCAGAACCCCTGACCCACTGGAATTACAAGTTTGTAATTGCAAACATTTCCTCACTTCCGTCAACCTTTGAGAAACAGAACATGTGCAATTGCAAACATTTTTACAAACAATATCTTTGTAAACTAGTTTGTAAATAGTAAATTGAGATTTACTGTCCTGGTGTTTTGTGAAATCCAAACTACAAACATGTGTACAAATTATTTGTAATAACAAAGAAATTATTTGTAATTACAAACTTTTTTGCTTTGTGAAATTGACCTCTGATTGCGAGTGGTGTCAGATACAGGGGGAGCGGAAGGGTTGCGAATTTTGATACGTTTTAGGGGTGCGTGATGGTCGAGGATGGGGAGGAAATCATTTATGAAGGCAGACCACTGGTCTGACACTTCCACGCGTGAGAACACGCCACTCCAGTCGGTGGCTCTGAGAGCAGCATGAAAAGCCGACATATTAATGCAATGTAGGCGCCTAGATGAAGTGAAAAACGGCTTACGGCGAGGCTTGGGGATGGACAATTTAGCTTGGACGATACAGTGATCACTATAGGGACATGGGCAGACAGATACGTCACTCAAAAAGTTTCCCGTATTGGACACAAAAACATCAAGTAGAGATCCAGACTCGTATGTGGAACTAGTCACGTACTGGTGCAGGGCCAGGCTGTCTAGGAACTGATTAAATCTCGATTTACAGATATCATTGTTGGACGCTAGTAGGCTGCAGTTAAAGGGATTATACGGGTTTTTCCCAGAATAATTGAGTTACATAGTAAAACGTACTTATAAAGGTGGTAGAAGTCCCACGGTAGCCACATTTTTCTGGAAATTACCTCTTCTGCACGTAAGGACATTCCAAAGTGCGCGGTGATGCCACCGCGTATTTTCTGCAGGACCGGCTGAGGAAGAGCCAGTCATCTCTTTTATGCTAATAAAAACACCTCACGTATGGCATATTTCCGGTAAAATAAGCAATATTTGAAATAAAATAAACTTGTTTTGTTCCAACGACAGCAGCAGTTACCTAGTTTTCCCATAAAATGCTATATTTTTCATGAATTTTCATGCCAAGAAATGAATACGCCACCACCAAATTCTCAACGCTACAGGCCAGAGAAAAGAAAACCACAAAAACTCAACGAACAGTGTGTAGTAATACAAAGTCCCGTCAGTTTTGAATTGCATAATAATTTTGTGATCCAGTGTAGGACTTGCAGATAATTCAAAACTCTAAAATTGATCTTAAGATAAAAGTGGTGGACAGTAGTGCCGATCAAGTACTCGTTATCTGATACTCGTCTCGAAAAACGCCCAAGTTTTAACGCTGATAATTTCTGAAATAATGGACTAAATGAGCATTGAGGTCCCTGTTATATGTCTTAAACGTGTTTAAAGCTCATACAACTGCAAAAGAGTGCATTTACTTTCAGGACGGAAACCCGTATAATCCCTTTAAGGTCGCCAGTGTGACTGGCGAGTGGCGACTCTCCGCAGGTACGACTGGCGACTCTCCGACTTACGGAAAACATATTGGTTCGACAAGGCTATATAAATAATAAACGTAAAGCTGCTGGTGCTGGTGTTGTTGAGCGGTCAAGATTAGGGATTCCAGGGTAAAAATAAAACTATAAAATGTACACGGACGGTAAGTCAAGGGACGAAAAGTCAAAGGGTAAAAAGTCGACATCGCTAAAAGTCGAAAGATAAAAAGTCGAAAAGGTAAAAAGTCAACATGGCAAAAAGTCAACACGCTAAAAGGCGAATAGTAAAACGTCGTATAGATAAAAGTCGAAAGATAAAAAGTCGAAAAGGTAAAAAGTAAACATGGCAAAAAGTGAGCACGCTAAAAGTCGAATAGTAAAAAGTCGAAAGAAAGTCGAAAGATAAAAAGATGAAGTATAAAAAGTCGAAAGATAAAAAGTCGAAAGGTAAAAAGTCGAAAAGGTAAAAAGTAAACATGGCAAAAAGTCAACACGCCAAAAGTCAAATCGTAAAAAGTCGCATAGCTAAAAGTCAACGCGCAAAAAGTCAATAATAGGGTCAGTTGAATATCATTTGACTAATGTGAATAGTTTGATGCATCTAATCCAGATTAATTATTTGTTTGCTTGGGTTCGGGAGGGTTTGTTTTGCCATGGTTGGCAAAATACCTTCTGATGACAGTTGTTCATGATACATGTTTTCATTGGTACATGACTCAGGGACTGCATCAATACACATCCTAATTGAAGTTTGTCTCACGCCAAAGTGGAATCGAAGCTATGGTTAAGGGTATGCCAATTGCCATATTTTATTTTGTGCATAACTATTGAACAGGAGATAATACAAGTCAATTTGAATTATCAGGCCCTCGGTAACGTTATCGTTTATCACGAGAACTTACATACTTTGATCGTATACGATCGAAGTGTCAATGTATATGTCAATACGATCGAAGTGTCAATGTATATGTCAATACGATCGAAGTGTCAATGTATATGTCAATACAATCGAAGTGTCAATGTATATGTCAATACGATCAAAGTGTCAATGTATATGTCAATACAATCAAAGTGTCAATGTATATGTCAATGTATTGTTGCAGCATTGCCTAAGGAAGGAAGCTCTGAAGAGTTCAACCAACAAAGACACGTTGACAACTTTCTTAGGGATAGGTACCGTTGGAAGCGGCACTGCTGAGTCTGATCTTCAGTTATAATTTGAACCATATATAACATCTACATAAATACATAAGACACAGGGCCTATTTTAAGGGAAAACCACTGGGGGGGGGGGGGCAAAAAGGTATCACCATTTTTTGTGGCATCTTTTTGTGGCATCTTTTGTGGCATCTTTTTGTGGCAAAAAGGTGCCCCATTTTTTACCTCCACTGATTTGGACCGGTCACCTTATTTTGGTATTCGAGCTTAAGAAATTAACTTCTTGAATTCACAAAAATTGTTTTTTGTGGACATTTTTCCGAGAGAAAACAAAATGTGGTTCAAAAACCAAACAAATCACAAATCCGAGATAGCCATTTGGAAGATAATTTAATTTCCTTTCTTTAGACGTTTTTATTTGCAATTTGCTCTGTAATTCTATTTTTTACGATTTTTCAAACATTGATTGTTTTCCCACCAAAAATGGCATGACATGACGTCATTAAAACGTTATTATATCCCAAAATACTACATTAATTTAATTGAAATTTGGTGAGAAGACGTAGAACTGATGCAGTATAAGGTACTGAACGTTTCACGTTGATATGATCTATCACAGTTTTAAAGTTATTGAGAAAATCCGGGAGGGGGCAGATTCTTCCCCCTCCCCAGCGGGGAGCGTGTCACCGGGGCTGCTTGAATTGCATCAGGTGCGCTGTATTGTCTATCATTGAAAGCAAGGGATGCATAAAACAACTTCAAATTCAATCACTTGAGAGAAGAAAAAACTTCCGTTTTCATAAAGTTTTCTCCTAAGATCATTGTTTTTTACGTTCAGTGCAGGGAACGCGCAGGGTATACTTGTATTGCATGCCTCCCCCCCCAGATTCCTGTGGGGGGAGGGGGGAGCATTTGCCCCTGATGTCCGCCCCTGGATCCGCCAGTGGGGGCAGATACCCTCCCCCTTAGGTTTTTGGAAATAGCGGAAAACGACGCCATTTCGCGCCGCCATTTTTGGTACAACTGCAATTGCCTAAATCCTGTTAAGTAAAGGGACATTTAGTCAATAGTCAAAAGTCAAAAGTCCTAAAAGTCGGCGGGTAAAAGTCGACGTGGAAAAAAGTCAACGGTGAAAAAGTCAAACGGATAAAAAGTAAATTGACGAAAAGACAACAGGGTAAAAAGTCAACTGTCAAAAAGTCGACATGGAAAAAAGTCGGCGGACCAAAAGTCAAACGAATAAAAAGTCAAATGACAAAAAGTCAACGGGGTAAAAAGTCAACAGTCAAAAAGTCGACATGGAAAAAAGTCGACGGCCCAAAAGTCAAACGGATAAAAAGTCAAGTGACAAAAAGTCAACAGGGTAAAAAGTCAACACGAAAAGGCAAAAGGGTTCAAAGTCAAAAGATAAAAAAGTAAATGGACGGAAAGTCAAGGGGTAAAAAGTCGACGTCGCTTAAAGTCAAAAGACGAAAAGTCGAAATGGCAAAAAGTCAACGTCGCTAAAAGTCAAAAGATGAAAAGTAGAAATGGTAAAAAGTCAACGTCACTAAAAGTCGAAAGATGAAAAGTAAAAAACGTAAAAAGTCGAGATGGAAAAAAAACGTAAAAAGTCAAATAGCAAAAAGACGACATCGATAAAAGTCGAAAGATGAAGAGTAAAAAGGTAAAAAGTCGAAATGGCAAAAAGTCAAGGACGATAATCAATTAATTTGGCACATTTAATTTTCGTCTCTTGACTTCCCGTTCATTCAATTATTTGCTTCGGCTATCCAACTATTAACGCGGAAGTCGCGTGTTATACCTCCACAACATATGTACATTGTACATATATACATATTACCCACCTACAGTTTAAAAGAATTGAGATTAGTCGACTTATGCTTTGGTTAGTTGATTGTGGTGTGACCCATTTATTAACGTGTTCAAACATTGATAAAAAATAAGTACTTCATGTCTTATCAGGGCCTATTTTAACATGTTAACGGGGGAAAATCACCCCCCCCCCCCCCCAGTGAGCCACCCCTCCCCCCCCCGCAGTCAAGAAATGTTGCCCACCCTGATTTAATTATTTCCATGACATTTTTCGCTTGATAGGTATTCAATTAAAATAAAATATGCTTACCTGGTGATAAATGTATACAAATCCAATCCAAATGTCCTGATATTTCTAAGTTTGAGTATTTCCCAGCCAAAATAAGTATCTTTAAATTATTTCCGGAATATCTTGAACTCCAATATCCTTCGAACAATTGCTCATTAGCGGCAGAGTGGGTGAGATCGGGGGTTGTTGGATCAGGAACGCCGCCACACAATTTGGAGTGGGTGAGGGCAACTGCTGAGCCGATTGTGTTCAAATTTGGTTGTGGTTAGGGATCTCTCAGCCGCCACTTTCCCACAAGTCAGGGGTGGGGTGCTTCTGCAAGTGCGCACATGTGCGCACCACGTATTTGTATCTCAGAAACGACTTCCCTGATGGAATTGAAACTCACCATGCATTTCCTTTGCGTTCGCTCGGTCATCGCCAACTACGGCGCCATTCATTCATGTATTTGCGAATAATTCCATGTAAATGGCTTAATGTTCGATTCGAGTGAAAGGGATACAAGTTGGGCCATACTGGTTCGGTAATAAAGTTATGGAAGAAAAATGACGAATGACCTTAGGGTGAATATATTTTACCTCGAGGTCACAGGATAAAAATACCACATGGATATTTGCATTGGCGGATCCAGAACGGGTGTTTTTTTTTGGGGGGGGAATTCCAAAAAGTCTCACACAATTCTGAAAACGCATCGGATTTGGCTTGCTTATGCATTGATAGCTGATTTAAAGCTAACTTTCCTGACTAAAAGTTGCTTATATCTTCTTCTATATCAGGAAATGTGTTAATATTGCGCCGATGTCAGGCTTTTTTTGGGGGGGAGGGGGCAATTGCCCATTTTGCCCAACCGTAGATCCGCCTCTGGATCTTTGTATTTTGCAAAAGATGCGGGACTCTGGTGAAAATTGGACACATTTAGCCATTTCCTGTGGATTTATATGCATTTTCATGTTTCCCCAATGACTTATAATTAGGAGGTCACAACATAGACTTCACCTTAGGTCACCGATGCAAAAATAATCCGAAATAGCAGAATTTTAGGTGCTTATGACCTGATTAAATCCTGTGAGTATCTAACTGATCGGCCAAACAATGTGGCTGTGGCACGACCTTACATTTTTGGAGGTGGGATCACTAGACTTGACTTAGTGACGTGATCTGAGGAGACCCGAGGTAAACAAATTAACATCCGTTAACTTTTTGCCATTCGACTTTTCGTCCGGCACCCAACATTAGGCTAGGTAGGTAATGCATTTTAATATTTGTTTCTAGGAAATGTGTTATATACTTTTTGCTGAGTTTCCAACTTCTATTGTTAAGCCATGTGCAGTATAAAATCACTATACAGGCTTGTTACTAGTACTTACCAGTCCAGTACCATTTACCATCATACTTACCAGTCGTGTGCACCATCGGCATCACAAGCTTTGCAAACATTTCATTTCAATGAATGCTGATTGGCAAGAGCTAAATATGTTATGTGTGTTGACTGTGATTCATTTGATTATAATCTGTCTTAAAATAAGTTAGGATATTACATTATACATCAAATCATGCATAATATTCAATACAAGGTGGAACATTGGCCTGTAACTGATTGTTCTGGTTGCTCAGGTCTTTTTTTAATTACAAATTATATTGAAGACTTAATATATATTGTACATACAGTTGATTTTTATTGTGGGTGCTCATAGGGTATTGTGGGTGCCCAATTCAACTTTGTGGGTGCCCACTGCCAAGGCACCCACACAGAGATAGGAAACTACGCCCCTGGGAGGGGAATCAGCCCCTGGTTATCTTTCGAACCAATGAGCGCAGCGAGACGCGCAAGTAGGCATTCGAAAGCTCTCAATAAGACGCATTTAAATCAAGCTCGATTTTATATATATAAAATAATTGAGGTCAAATATCAATAATCAAATGAGCGAGGCGAGGTGTTTGTTTTAGCATAAAAGAGATGACTGGCTCTGCCTCAGCCGGTCCTGCAGAAAATAAGCGGTGGCATCACCGCGCACTTTGGAATGTCCTTACGTGCAGAAGAGGTCATTTCCAGAAAAATGTGGCTACCGTGTCCCTTCTACCACCTTTATAAGTACGTTTTACTATGTAACTCAATTATTCTGGGAAAAACCCGTATAATCCCTTTAACATTTCTGTTTTGCTAAGTAAGGGTTCCAAGTAAGGCCTCGGGACTTCTGGAGGATGCAGACCGGCCAAAAACGTTTTTTTTTTAAAATTTAGTCCGAATGTTTTTGTATGGATGAATTTCCGAGGTCAGGACCCACGCTAAGCAGAGCTTGTTGCGCAGGTCCTGACCTCACCACCCGATCGCGCAATTCCTGTTGGCCGGCAGAATTTAGAGACGAAAGTTTTACGTGCCCGACATACCTGGACACGGTCCGCCCCGCTCACTGACGTCACCTGACCTTGAGTGCGACCGCTGCCACCGGCCGCAAGCCACCCCAGACAGGAGCAAATAGCGAGGGCCGAAGCGACTCGAACCCGGGCTGCCACTACCGGGATAGGTCAGAAGTCCAGCGCCCTCCAACTGAGCTACAGGGGCGGGGCGGACACAGGGCGGTTGGTTTGAGGGGCCGTCCGACAGAAGTCTAAATCTCATGAGCTTTCGTCTGTTTTTGCATTATGAATTGATTACAAAATACTCTCCTTTGTACAAGTTGCCTATAATTTCTTTAAAATGTGTAAAGCCATGACGCTAATAGGCTCCCCTTAGATCCGTCCCTGTTCGCCCCCCCCCAATCGTTTTCAAAAATCGACACCGCTGTTCTGACTACTGTTCTCCCCCTTACAACTTCCATCCCGCAAGGTACTGTTCACCACCAAAAGAACATTCAGAACATTCAGTCACCGGGCCGAGATAACGGGACAAAAACCACCGCCTCGATGGCACCGTCTCTCATCCCACCTCCCCCTGCCTCTACCCTATCTTCCTCTCTGTCTCTGCTTTGCAGGCTCGCTCTCACCTTCCCGAGATGACGGCGCAGCGGCCGCGCTCTCCGCGAGCTCCGACAAAGGTCATGGCTGGGCTCCGACCCGCGCCGGCCCAGCCCTGCGATCAATACAACGGCGGGAGGCGCCCCCTCCCCGCTCCCCCCCCCCCCCCCCCCCCCCCCCCCCCCCCCCCTCCTCCCCACCGCCGCGCCGCGCCCGCCGGAACTGAGAAACAGCTGACGGCGCGCAGGGGAGGGAGAGAGGGGGTGACGACCGGGCGGGGCGGGGCAGGCCGCCTGAGGGACGGTAGTGTGTAATGAAAGTGGAACGGTTCTCGACCCCATGCGGTGCGAGGGGCGGGACCGCACCGGACCGCACCGGACCAGACGGGACCGGATGGGGTGCGATGGAATGGGACGGGCCAGAGGGAGGGCCGGGAGGGTCAGGTGAGAGGGCCGGGAGGGTCAGGTAAGAGGGCCGGGAGGGTCAGGTGAGAGGGCCGGGAGGGTCAGGTAAGAGGGCCGGGAGGGTCAGGTGAGAGGGCCGGGAGGGTCAGGTAAGAGGGCCGGGAGGGTCAGGTGAGAGGGACGGGAGGGTCAGGGGAGAGGGACGAAAGGGTGAGAGGGGAGGGACGGTAGGGTGAGAGGGGAGGGACGGGCCGGAGGGGAGAGCCGGGAGGGTCAGGTGAGAGGGACGGGAGGGTCAGGCGAGAGGGACGGGAGGGTCAGGTGAGAGGGACGGGAGGGTGAGAGGGGAGGGAAGGGAGGGTCAGGTGAGAGGGACGGGAGGGTGAGAGGGGAGGGACGGGCCGGAGGTGAGAGGGACGGGAGGGTCAGGTGAGAGGGACGGGAGGGTCAGGTGAGAGGGACGGGATGGTCAGGTGAGAGGGACGGGAGGGTGAGAGGGGAGAGGGACGGGAGGGTCAGGTGAGAGGGACGGGAGGGTGAGAGGGGAGAGGGACGGGAGGGTCAGGTGAGAGGGACGGGAGGATGAGAGGGGAGGGACGGGAGGGACGGGAGGGTCAGGTGAGAGGGACAGGAGGGTCAGGTGAGAGGGACGGGAGGGTGAGAGGGACGGGAGGGTCAGGTGAGAGGGACGGGAGGGTCAGGTGAGAGGGACGGGAGGGTCAGGTGAGAGGGACGGGAGGGTCAGGTGAGAGGGACGGGAGGGTCAGGTGAGAGGGACGGGAGGGTCAGGTGGGTCAGGTGAGAGGGACGGGAGGGACGGGAGGGTCAGGTGAGAGGGACGGGAGGGTCAGGTGAGAGGGACGGGAGGGTCTCCAAGTTTATGAGACTGAACAAAGCGCCAACTGCCATACAGGACCTAAACTGCGGTGCGATTTTTGTAATTTGTTCGCATTGTTCAATAATATTCTGTGTATTACTTGTTTTGCCTGTGATGGATCTGTATTTTGTTTATTCACCACCTACATGATTACATCTGCCTCTCTATGCAAAGCAAATCACTGAACATTGAATGCAGTGAACTTAAAGGAAATAGTTCACCTTCGGATTTTTTTCTCTTCAGAACACGATTTTATTATATTTTTTAATACAGTTTCTTTTTTCTGTTTAAAAGTGGTCCTACATCGCGCCAATTCAGGACAGAAGGTTGTAAATTATTGATTGTATGATGTGCGTTATTGGTCTGCGCATGCTCCATGGCAGTGCTGGCACTCTCAGACGGTACGGTACATCATATATGCGCCGTATTCCTTCGCCAAAAAGTCAAATATCTTCGGCTAGAGAGTCTTTTCAGCCAAGAAAAGTTCCAGATAAGGATTTCTCAACACGGGCTACAAAATTGCTATTTCAGTTCAAAACCCATGTTGAAGGTGAACTATTTCCTTTAAAGGAAATAGTTCACCTTCGGAAAATTTATCAGAGCAGGATTTTATTATATTTTTTAATACAGTTTCTTTTTTTCTTTTCAAAAATGGTCCTACATCGCGCCAATTCAGGACAGAAGGTCCTAAATTATTAAGTTTATGGTGTGCGTTATTGGTCTGCGCATGCTCAATGCAGTGCTGGCACTTTCAGATGGTACGGTATATCATATATGCGCCGCATTTCTTCGCCAAAAAGTCAAATATCTTCGGCTGGAGAGTCTTTTCAGACAAGAACAGTTGCAGATGGGGATTTCTCAACACGGGCTACAAAACTGCTAATTCAGTTCAAAACCCCATGTTGAAGGTGAACTATTTCCTTTAAACTAGAACCAAGGCATGTTTATTTCGAGTGATAACCAAACGAGAAAAGACAAATGTTCTAATTTGTAGTCTCGATATCAGCCAGGGCCCAAGGAGTCGGTATGGGTTTATTGATCCGACTTCGACTTCGATTTTGACTGCAGATCAAAATATCAGCTCCGGCTCGGACTGCTATTTTGGGACTCTGCTATTTTGGGACTGCCGACTATTGTCGACTGGGATCTGGCTAGTGGCTACCACGGGACTAAATAAATCGACTCCGACTCTGACTGCGACCGACCTGTCCACTCAGACCGACTGACTCCGACTCTGAAGTCCTGGTGCCAACTCAATCGGACATTTTCTGAAGGCAAGTCAAACGCCATTTTCTACGAAAAATAAGAAAACGAAAAAATGGCAAGGTAGTTATAAACGCGGTCTTTGAAACGCACTTAAAATGAAAACGCAAGTTTTTAAATTTATCCATAATGGTGACGAGAGCGAAGCCCGTCCGCCACTTTCTTTGTATTTCGCAATGCGAGATTCAAAACATGTTCACTTCTAGAGATGCAAAATTCTGGTCCCTGCGTCCCAGCGCTGGGACCGAACTGGTCACGGCCGTGACTGGAGCTAACCCTATGGCCAGCGCCATAGGGTTAGCGTGGCAGCGCCGTGACTAAAGCTGTGACTTGCCAGCTCATTCCGTGGCCGTGACTAGGCTGCGACCAAATATTTGGGATTTTCTGCACCTCTATTCACTTGTCTCACCTCGGTGTGACCTTGAAGACCCAGACTGACGGAGCTAGCTGAAATTTCTGCCACAAAGCTCAGTTTTGCATGTGCAGGTCATGCAATGAATGCAGTGAAACAGGGCAACGCTTACACGAGTTTTACACTATCCTCCGAACTAAACTGTTGCAGACACGGTGGACAGGTTAACGATCACATATCATTTTAGAGAGAACAAAGGCGTCCAGTTTTAATTATTTTCAGTAGGATGCCTGACTAAAACAAATAGCACATTTTGTTAGAGGGATTTTCAAACTTTATTTTAATGCCACAAATTGAGTTCGCTTCTGAAGAAAAGGAATTGTGTATAGGCGATGTAATGGCCAATGTAATAGCTATTGAGCGTGACTTATTTTGTGATAAACACACATAAACGGTACATGCATGTTACCTGGTCCCAATGCAGTAAAATGTGAGCCCCTCAGTCTATATCCTGCAGCCAGTCAGACCCCTTCTTTGGTGAGACCAGGCACGTAGCCAGAATTTCGTTCAGGGGGTGCGGCGCTTCGAAAGGGCCCCCCTTCCCGAGCGCTGAAAGGGCCGCTTCCTAAGCGTTGAAAGGTCCAAACAAAACGGATGAAAAAGCACGTTACAAGGATGGAAAATGCAGCATGACAGGTAGGGCATGGGCCATACCAACTTTTAGGACCTGAAGTTAGCAAACTGCCATATCAACTTTGGAACCAGCGACACCAATTTGGAATCAGCTATACCAACTTGCAATATTTTTGTTAAGCTCAAGACCTGTAACCCTTAAACAAAATGCGCCGCGGAGCGGCGCGAAATTTTTGAGTCTTATGCCCTGGATATGCACTCTCATCAATGCGTCACATTGCTTATGGTGCGGATCTCTAAACATGTTATTGTGCGTTTAAAAGTACGGAAAAAATGTGACAAGTGAACTATTTTGCCCAATTATATAGGAAAGTAGCAACATAACACATAAATATGCCAAGAAACTGACCGTTTTTTTTTCTCTTCTAACCCGCATATCATTTAATTTGTGGTTAAATTGCGCCGCGGAGCGGCGCCTAATTTTTTCCCTGTTTTATTCCCTGGACAACTGCATTCTTACTGTTGAAAGGCCCAGGGTCTCTTCAGATCGTCTAGGGGCCCCTTCGACCTTTTCAACGCCCTTCTGACATGTTCAGGGACTCATCTGGGATCCGCAAAAAGACATGATGTGGAGTGGGTGATATATATTAAATACAAAGAGGGCTCTTACTCCACAGGAAAAATTAAAAGCGGAGCTCTCGGGTATATTGTAACACCCTTCGTTAGCGATTAGGAGGCATTCGGTAACATGTCATTGCTCATCTTAAAGACGAGCAATGACCTTTTACCGAATGCCTCTTAATCGCTGACGAAGGGTGTTACAATATACCCGAAAGCTCCGATTTTCATACTTTTTGAGGAGCAAGTCCTCTTTGTATTTAATCTTCATCTGGGATCTCTACGTGCTTTGGGCCCTTCCGATCTGACCAGGGACTCCTCTGACCTTCCAAGAAGCCCTTCTTGTGTGTCAAGGGGACCATTCGGCCTGTCCAGAGGTCCTTCCGACCCGGCCAGGGTCTGCACTGGCTGCTTTATCGCCCTGTCAACATGTTCAAGGGGCCCTCCTACCTGCCCTGGGACCCCTCTGTGCTGGCTAGGGGCCAATTCGGCATGTTCCGGGCCCCTTCTTACCCGCCCAGGGGTCCTTTCGGTCTGGTCAGGGGCCCCTCCGATCTGCACAGGGGCATTTTGAACTTGCCAGGGCCCCACTGGTCTATCCAGGGGCCCTCCACCCTTCTAAGGGGCCCTTCCGACCTGACAAGGAACTGCGCTGGCTGCTTTGTCGCCTTGCGACATGCTCCGAGAGCCCTCCGTCCTGCCCTGGGGCCCCTTCGTGCTGACTAGGTGCCCATTCGGCATGTTCAGGGGCCGTCCTGACCAACATAGGGGGCCCTTTCGGTCTGGCCAGGGGGTCATCTGACCTGCACAGGGGCCCTTTGAACTTCGCAGGGGCCCTCTGGGGTCCGCCCAAGGGCCCTCCAACCTGCTCAGGAGCCCTTATGACCTGGCAAGGGACTGTGCTGGCTGCTTTGTCGCCCTGCCGACATGCTCAGGGGCCTCTCGACCTGCCCAGGGGCCCCTCTATGCTGGCTAGGGCCCATTCGACGTGTTCAGGGGGCCATCGGACCTGCTCAGGGGCCCTTTCGGTCTGGCCAGGGGCCCCTCTGGCATCCACAGGGCTCTTTTGAACGTCCAGGGGGCCCTCTGGTCTTTAAGAGAGGGTCCTGGTGGCTCCAAAGAGCCTCTGAAGTCCTCTAAACTTGAAGTGCTCTAAACTCTCTAAGGACCACGCTTCACGTGGTAAAGAGACCATGATACCGCGCTTCGCGCGGTCTCGTCGGCCCTTTTCGGCGCGGGGAAAAGGGCCCCCCGCCGCCGAAAAGGGCCCTCTTGGCCTCTAGGGGGGTGCGGCCGCACCCGCCGCCCCCCCCCCCCCCCCCTTGGCTACGTGCCTGGATGAGACTGCACTTCTGCATTGCTGGTGCAAATGCACGATATGCATATGACCTGCATTGAGGCTGGTCGGCGCGAGCGAAACGGTCTTTGCACATATATGCAATGCAGGATGTATTGCAGGAGGGTGCATGGTTCGCCATGGGCCCATACAACTATAAATAATGTATGAAGGGGGATGCATGGTTGGCTGGACACCATTAATGATTAATTATAGATGCAGTGTACCCACCGGTAACAGGTGAGTCCAGACATGCTGCATCACATTGGCTGAGAGGTAGAATTCGGGGATGGTACAGACTACAGCTATGTTATCACCTATCGCTAGACCCGAAATAATTGTACAGATAAGGAAACGTGTCCAATGTCCAATGTTCATTTCATCACAAATTAAATTAACGTAAAATGTAATCAGAGATGTCGACCAAACATATGAACCATACAAAACACTAGTTAATCAGTATTTGCCAATTGAAGCTGAAGTAGAACCAACCTGCATAGTGCATATTCCTAAGATAATATTGACGATTTAACATGCATTTATGCTTCAACATATCTGTGATCAGAAACTGAAGATCAGAACCCGTACACCGTGTATCATCATCAGCAGTGGTGGGCATCGTTACTAAGTTCCGTTACTCGTTACTCCGTTACTAAACAAATATAGTTCCGTTACTCGTTACTCCGTTACTAACAAATATAGTTCCGTTACTCGTCACTCCGTTACTAACAAATATAGTTCCGTTACTCGTCACTCCGTTACTAAACAAATATAGTTCCGTTACTCGTTACTCCGTTACTAACAAATATAGTTTCGTTACTCCGTTACTAAACAAATATAGTTCAGTTACTCGTTACTCCGTTACTAAACAAATATAGTTCCGTTACTCGTTACTCCGTTACTAAACAATGTAGTTCCGTTACTCGTTACTCCGTTACTAAAAAATGTAGTTCCGTTACTCGTTACTCCGTTACTCATAAAAGTAGTTCCGTTACTCGTTACTCCGTTACTATGCGACAAATTTAACGTAAGTTACTTTAGTCCGTTACTCCTATATTTAGTACCCTCGCTAGTGCAGGGGGTGGATGCCACCCCATCCCCTCGGTTTTTCGGGAATAACTAGCGTATTTATCAACCGATTGCGATGCAACATTCAGTACCCTACTTTATAACAATTTGACACGTACTCTGAAAATTTCAAATATCTACTGCTCATGACCCGTGACCTATGACCTGTTTCTCAAGGTCATGTCAGACGCATCTGGCTGGCGTCCCGTAGTATCGATGCTTGCAACTTGTGCACTTTCCGAGTGTTTGTTGTTCAGGAACATATGAACAGGTGTTAACCGGTGACATTGATGGTTTCCTTTGAGATCATGACCTCCGATGACCCGAGGTGACTTTTTTGGCCTGTCAGTCTCTAGGGCATTTTGTGACGCTGATTTCAAATTTGGCATCTAATTTACATAATAATAAGTTCCACTGGTGTCATGTTCTTACACAGGTCAACCGAGGTCACCGAACTTATATGACCTAAGATGACGTTTTGACCTCCCGTGGATTTTAAGAACATGTCACGGCTAAGTATGCTTTGCAGATCTCTACAAACTGTACATAATTACAAAACAGCCGTCTGTGTTGGGCAAGAATGAATGCGGATATCTAATAGTGATATTAAAAGTCAAAGGTCAAAGGTCAAATCAGGTCATCAGGTAAAATATGAGCAGGGACTTAAGAGTTAATGGCAATGCTTTCCTCTAACAAAACATATAAAGAACATATAAAACAATACAGTTTTCGGTTTGTATTATGCTACTTCTATTTTTCCCGCTAATGGTGCCCGTCCTTTTCACACCGGCCCATTATCTCAACACAAAATTAAGGGAGTAACGGAGTAACGGACTTGATTATAAAGTAACGGAAGTTACTTGGTCCGTTACCTGTTTTGAAAAGTAACGAGTTCGTTACTCCGTTGCTGAAAAAGTAGTTCCGTTAGCAACGGAGTAGCGGAGTAACGGAAGTTGCCCACCACTGAATTAATCAGCAAATGTTTAAGACTTTCATTTGGGGGTAGTATAATAATACCATATTGGCTACGTCAGACGTGTTGCGCCATTGATCGGGAAATTGTACGTTTAAACTCGACCCGTGATCGATACCGGCATGGTATTTGATGGGCGGCATTGCCATACCTTGCTACGCTCTTTTCGTAAGACAGCCTCACAACAATTGTTGTTGTTGTTGAGCCTAGGATACCAACATATCTGACGACAACATGTAACAGTGGATCTTGGATCACAGTGGATTCAGTGGCGGCGGATCGTATTTTCGGATGGGGGGGGGGGGGCAAAGAAACCCAGAGGGCCCCTCGACCAAAGTCCCACGGCAAAAGGCCCCCCCCATTTTTTTGGGGCGCGAAATGGTATCTCCTCGCATTTAGGCCACTATATTTTGCAGGGCCCGTAACTGGTCGCAACAAAATGTCGGACAGGCCCCTGTTGATATCTCAGGCCTTCTGAGGGCCCTCAGGCTATCAAGGGTCCCCTCAGGCTGACTGAGCGCCTTCTGTCGGCCTTAGAAGGCCCCTCATGCTGGCGGGGGCACATCGGGGCCCTGGGTCATTGTTTCGGTCCAGAAAAAAATCGAACAAACTTCTTGAAAATCGAACTAACTTCTCTTACAAGTTTATGGGGGGGGGCAAAACCATATATTCCCCCCCCCCCCCCCGACAACAACAACAACAAAACGTCTTCAGTGTGTGTGTGTGTGGGGGGGGGGGCAGCTTCCCCCTATGCCCCCTGACTGCAGGGGGTAGCCGTTTTTATGAGCAGTAAATCTTATGCATGCGATAGCAGTGTATCATATTGCTTTATGTCTCGTGCGGACTTCACAAATGTTCTTGAACTAAAAATAGATTTTGCGAATGGAAAATGAAGAAGAAAATTTGTCACAAAAGCTGCCCTTAAACTTAACTACCAATGGTGTTTACGCAAAATGGACACCCACACAATTATTATTGCGCCCCGAATCGGAGCCAGAATTTGAGGTTTTGAGCGGGCTGGAGAATTAATTTTTGATATTGGAACCAGGATGCAGGGTCAAAACGCGGATTTTTTTGCCTTATTTTTGGGTCTGGATAACCAGGCCCTCAAAAATGTGATTCTTTTAATTTCATCCATTCAAAATTTAAATTCAGCCCATAGGCACCAATCCCCTGATCAATGAGATTGTTTTAAAAATGTGATTCTTTTCATTTCATTCATTCAAAACATAAATTCCGCCCATGGACACCAATCCCCTGATCAATGAGACCACTCAATGAGATTCTCCCACCGAAAGATAGAAGGAATTTCGCCTCAGTGGCACACAAATGTGATATTTCTCGACTTTTTTGCTCACATAATTATAACAGCTTGGGTGCAGTTGCTCACCAGTTTCAAATACGTTTCATGGATTTCCAACCATGAACCAGATTATAAAAAAACTAGCCCAAACGGCGGGCACTATGGTTTCGTACGCGACACAAAAAAACGATAGCCAACAAATATCCTGACATCGAGGATTTATCAGGACGCACGTATGCGCCGCGAAGCGGCACGTTTTTTGTCTCTAAATTTTACACCATTTCTCTAAATTGTCTCTGAATTACCACCAGCAGGCCGTCAGCCATCAACGATAAATTTGTTGACTGGGGGGGGGGGGGATAGGCAGGAGCGTCACCTATTTTTTAGTGGGGGTCGGCTGAAATGGCGAATTAAATATACCCCATTTTTATGAGTGTGTTGCAGGCTTCGCAGCAATTTTTTATGTGGTTTTCATGTTATAGTAGGTACTTGTTATTTAGCGCCGCCAGGCGGCGCGAAATTGTACGGGTTTGCCTGATAAAACCCTGAAATATGGGCGATGGGCCTTGTAGAGGATAAGAAGCTAAACATGTTATTAATTAAATTCACCGTTACAACTAACCGAATACGATGACGATGGCTTCGTTATGTGAAAATATTAATTTTAGGTCGTGGAAAATGCAATTTTAATATTGGAACCAGACCGTGAGTGGAACCAAGCCTCAGGTAACCCTTATTCCTGGTTGCACATCTCGGTATGATGCAAAATATTGAAATTAAGGCAGTTTTTCATGTACATATTCCTCGGATAGTCAATCACGAATACGATGACCGGTGACAGCCAGCGATCAAATACGTTGGTCCTGGCCTGGTACATATGATAATACTAACTGTATACATATGTACCGAACTGTAATAAACAACTGGTAACAGTGCAAATAGTTTGAAAGCAGCAAGAGCCAGAACGACTTGTCCGCGCACAAATGGTCCCTGTGGATCTGGAGGAGCCTGGGGCGAGATGGCTTGGGGAGATGGTCCTGGCCTGGTCCCACTATTAGCTCTTCGGTCCAGCAAGTTGGGCACCGCTGGAGCAGCTACCGGGTGCCGATGTCCGCGTTTTGCTTTCGCGTCGCCTTTTTCGGAACTCGCCAGACTAGCTAAAAAATGTAGCCCGCTTGAAAGTTAATATTTTGTGAAGGCCCTGGGGCCAGCAATTAGGTACCGTCTCAAGGAGAGCCTCTGCCAGACACTTAGGAATTCATTTTTCCCATTTCAAATGTGTATATGCAATTGCGAATTTTGCGTCATGCCGCGAAGCGGCGCGAAATTTTCAAGTTAAGGGACTGTCCCACCTTTTTGAAAGTTGTCGTCTCATGCGAGGTCAGCTGTCATCCGAGGTCAGCTGAACATGTTCGTGAAGTTTTTCCCGAAAAATTACTTATCTTGGAAGATATTAAACTTTTAGTTTTAAGCGGAAAGTTGGGTTGGTGACGTCATTTTTTTTTAAATAACAGGGAAATCCTTTGTGCTGCCAAATGTATGGCACAATTTTTTGTCGACATCTATTGCGCAGAAAAAGCGAACCACCCGGTGTCTAGATTGGCTAGCACTATCAGCTGGAGTTGTTGCAGCAGTTGGCCGCCAGGGACCACTAGTGAGCCAGGGTGTTATGACGTCGCAAGCAAATGGTACTACTAAATATTGATTGATTGATTGATTTATAAATAAATACATATTTAGCGTCAACTATTATATTGCCAGTAAAAACAACTATTATATTTTACTGGCACCATTTGCTAGCGACGTCATAACACCCTGACTCACTAGCGGTCCCTAACGGCCAACTGCTGCATCAACTCCAGCTGATAGTGCTAGCCTCTAGATTGCGAACCACCCGGGGATCGAGAAATGAAAGACGAAAATATTCCAAGGCTGAGCTTAAAACAAGTCTACTATCATTACCAGTTGGGTAAAGAGAGACGACGCTGTCGGTTTAGAGGCCCTATTCAAATACACATGGGCCTTATTTTTTACAGATGTCAAAATCAAACTCGAATATCTTTTTGATTAGATCATTGTGGTTGTTTTAACTGCTACCATGCTCAATTTCAATATCAAGCGATCAAAATGGCTATCGCAACTCAAATATAATGTTAAGGTGGGATAGTCCCTTTAAAGGAAATAGTTCACCTTCAACATTAGTTTTAAACTGAGATGGCTGTCTTGTAGCCCATGTTGGGAAACCCCTATCTGCAAGTTTTCTTAACTGAAAAGACTCCAGCCGAAGATATTTGACTTTTTGGCGAAGGAATTCGGCGCATATATGATATACCGTACCGTCTGAAAGTGCCAGCACTGCCATGGAGCATGCGCAGACCAATAACGCACACCATAAAATTAATGATTTACAACCTTCTGTCCTGAATTGGCGCGATGTAGGACCATTTTTGAAAATAAAAAAAGAAACTGTATTCAAAAATATAATAAAATCGTGTTCTGAAAAATTTCCGAAGGTGAACTATTTCCTTTAATAACTGTGCATAGCTGGATTTTGACTGCTGCAAAGATAATTTTTACAACTGTACGTCCAACCGTTGGGGGGGGGGTCCAAATCATAGTTTCAGGACCTGGGGGGGGGGGGGGGGGTCATGGCCCCTTGAACCTCCATGGATCCGCTCCTGCCCCCCCCCCCTGTTCCACCGCCTATGGAAGCGGATCCCGACTCCCTAAGGACGGCCTCAGGCGGCCAGAGTGCCCCTCAGGCGTCCAGAGTGCCCCCTCAGGCGGCCAGAGTGCCCCCTCAGGCGGCCAGAGTGCCCCCTCAGGCGGTCAGAGTGTCTCCTCAGGCGGCCAGAGTGCCTCCTCAGGCGGCCAGAGTGCCCCCTCAGGCGGTCAGAGTGGCCCTCATGCGGCCAGAGTGCCCCCTCAGGCGGCCAGAGGGCTCCCTCAGATCTTGCGTTGTGTTCTTTTACTACTACTTTACTTGTACTTTGTTTGAAAGCGGAGTGAAATTCGTTCCCAGTCACTTCGATCTTGGAGGGCCCCTCTTACACATTTATGGGGAGGGCAAAATCGTATTTCCTCCCCCCAGCTTCTTGAGTGTGTGTGGGGGAAGCTGCCCCCCCCCCCCCCCCTGTTCCCCTTATCCGCCGCCCCTGAGTCGATCCCTCGATACAATTTGGCAACGGATCTCAGATCCCACAGGATCACATCCTAACAATGAAAGTGGATCTACGGTCCCAATGGATCCGGTAAGACCCCAATTCCCACCTAAATATTATATCATATTTATATTTCTTGGCAAAATCTAACAAAAAATATACGCCAGTACTACTTATCTTTACAACAAATTGAAAGTACTGACAATCCGCCCCTGTAGCTCAGTTGGGAGAGCGCTGGGCTTCTGACCTCACCCGGTAGTGGCAGCCCGGGTTCGAGTCGCTTCGGCGCTCGCTATTTGCCCCAGACTGGGATGGCCTGTGGCCGGTGGCAGCGGTCGCACTCAAGGTCAGGTGACGTCAGAGGGCGGGGCGGACCGTGTCCAGGTATGTCGGGCACGTACAACTTCGCTTCCAAATTCTGCCGGACGCCAGGAATTGCTTAATCGGGTGGTTGGGTCAGGGCCTGCGTAACAAGCTATGCTTAGCGCGGGGCCTGCCTGACCTTGGAAATCCATCCATTCAAAAACATTCGGACTAAAAATAAAATAAAATAAAATATCTTAAATTATAGGGTCCGAAAATATAAGTATTTATCATGTCGGATAGGATCATGGCGTATCCCCATACCAAACAGTGCCTATGATATTGTATCCCTGTGGATTCGTCAACCAATTTCGAATATGGATCGAGGGTCGAGGATCCCAGTGGTTCCCTCGTCAAACTGTGAACTGGTGGATCTATCCAGCGGAACCGGGATACACATCCCAAGGATCAGATACCCCGGTATCTGATCCTTGGGATGTCCGTTATCCTCGCACATGTCTGGTTGGTTGTCAGTCATAGGTGTAGGCACAGTGTATGTGTGTGTGTGTGTGTGTGTGTGTGTGTGGGGGGGGGGGGGGTCATTGTCCCCTTTTGGTCCAAATTTAATTAAAATCTTGAATTTTGTTAAATGAGGAAAGTTCGAGGACCCAAAAGGTACCAAGGCGAGAACTAAAATTTGCAAATAAATATTGCCAGGGTGTTTGGGATTCCCTCAAAACAAAATCAAATTTCACTTTCCCACTTCCCATGACGTTCCTACGCTTATGGACTGCCCAGACGCCGGATGATGCCTTTTTAACATTTACCATTTTGTACATTTGTTTTGTATGGCTCTACGGCAGTGGCGGTGGAAGGTATTTTCGGATGGGGGCAAATAAACCCAGGGGCCCCTCGGCCAAAGGGCCCCCATTTTGTTTTGCCGCGAAATGGTATCTCCTCGGTTTTAGGCCACTATATTTTGCAGGGCCTCTAAATGGTCGCAAAAAAATGCCTGACAGGCCCATGTTGAACATAACCTATGCGTAGATTGACTGATAAGTTCGTAGTCTGATACAAAATAATGTGTGGCAAGTCCGAGGACCCCCTCAGGCCTACCGATGGCCCCCTCAGACCGACGGAGGGCCCCTCAGGCCTACTGAGGGCCTTATGTCGGCCTTAGAGGGCCCTCAGGCTGGCTGGGGCACCTCGGTGCCCTCTGTAATTTTTTCGGTCAAAAATACAAAAAGTCGAACTATCTTCTTAGAGGCCCCTCTCAGGGGCATCGGAACTACTTTGAAGTTGGGGAGGGCGAATTTTTTGCAGTACTACGGCAACAAATTAACCTGTGCCCCGCTGGGGAGGGGGGGGGGGGTAAATTTACCCCCTCCATCCCGGATTTTCTCAATAACTTAAAAATTATAACTGATATCCACGTGAAACTTTCAGTACCTTACGCTGCATCAATTCAACGTCTTGTCACACAATTTCAATGAAATTGGTGAAGCACTTCGGGAGATAATGACGCTTTAATGACGTCATGTCATGCCATTTTTGGTGGAGAAACGATACATGTTTGAACAATCGTAGAAAATAGAGTTTTGACGCAAAATGCAAATAAAAACGTCAAAAGAACTGAAATGACATTCTCTTCAGAATGGCTATCTCAAATTGTCAAAAGAAGGTTTTTGACCCCCCAACAACAACAAAAAAAATATTCTCTCGGTCAAAATTCCAAAAAAATAATTTTTCAAGATATTAAAAAAACGGAATATATATCGGAGACCCAAATATGGACGATTATCAAACCAAATTTTAAAGAAATATCTTTATTATTGACTAACTTATGGCTCCTTAAGTATGAGTAACTCATGACGTCATTTTTCGAAGTTTTGTTTTTTGGCTTCTACTGACCAGATACTGACAAATAAATGCCACCACTGTATTTCTAAGACAAAACTGGTCTAGCACATGCTTTTTTATTTATATTAATCAATTTCAAATTTTTATCTTATGTAACCGGACCTTATTTATATATTTATTTATTCACACGCATCACCAACGGGCAAACAGACCCACTAACAGGTGAAGTAATCAGGTAATAATACAAACAGAAATACAAGTAAAAACAAAAATAAAAGTATACATAAGAACGACAAAAAAACAATATACATAAAACGCGATGAAGTATACGACAGGGGCGTGGAAACTACTTTGAAGTTGAGGGGAGGGGGAACTTTTTGACAATACTACGGCAAAAAATATGACTGAAGAGTAGCAACGTTTGCCGCTCTTTTCCATACCCAATGCTGCTTATTGCCAATAGTACCTATGTCATATATTTAAAGGGAATGTTTCACCTTTGTATTGGTTTTGAACTGAGATAGCCATTATCTTTGGCCATTACTTAAATGTCGAAAATGCTTAGGTCATTTTCCCCCAAACTTAGCCGTTTTTAAGCAATTTAATTTCCCATTTGCAAAATGGGAATTATGATATATGATATATTGGCTAGTGCCGCCGCTGATTAGCTGACAGCCACTTTGTCAGACAATCCCACCTTGTCAGCCAATCAGCGGCGGTCTATAGCTCAATAATGACGCCATCATCCCACATCTAAAACTTAATTTGTATAAATTTAAGTGACTTTTCGAGAGAGAAAAATAAATATCTCCATCGTTTTCAGCAGCACTTACTTCATATTTTCGACTGCAGCCAGCGTATATTTGACAACTCCAAGAAAGGTGAAACATTTCCTTTAAAGGGACTGTCCCACCTTTGTGAAAGTTGTCGAATCACACTTAATTGTATGTCTACATGTCAAGCGAGGTCAGCTGAACATGTTCGTGAACTTTATTTCCCGAACAAATTGCTTATCTTGGAAGATATTCAACTTTTAGTTTTAAGCGGAAAGTTGGGTTGGTGACTTTTTTAATAACGGGGAAATCCTTTGTGCTGCCAAATGTATGGCACAATTTTTTGTCGACATCTATTGCGCAGAAAAAGCGAATCATCCGGTGTCTAGATTGGCTTAGATTGCGAACCACCCGGGGATCGAGAAAGGAAGACGAAAATATTCCAAGGCTGACCTTAAAACAAGTCGACTATCATTACCAGTTGGCTAAAGAGACGACGCTGTCGGTTTAGAGTCCCTATTCAAATACACATAGGCCTTATTTTTTTTACAGATGTCAAGATCAAACTCGAATATCTTTTTTATTATATCATTGTGGTTGTTTTAACTGCTATCATACTTAATTTCAATGCCAAACCATCACAATGACTATCTCAACTCAAATATAATGTTAAGGTGGGATAGTCCCTTTAAGGAAATGGGTATCAATGTCATAAGGAAATGGGTCGCCTAACAAGCAAAACAAACCTAGAGAATAACTGGTAAACATGAAGAAGGAGCGACACTGGTACTAGGGTCACAACAAGTCGAAGAAGCGGAACTGGAGCTTTCACCGTGCCTGAATCCAGAACCGGCGAGCTAGACTGACTCCCGAACTACACGTCTTCCCCCAACATTTTCGGATTTTAACATTACGTCTATGGGCGTTGCATGGAAAGAATCCCTCAGAATGCCTCCCCCCGTCCCCCCAACTTCCGGAAGGTGGCGGCGCCCTTGGGTTTACAAATCAGGTGATGTGCCGGGCTCGCACCAAGTTGACCATGGCAAAATCATGCATTTGGCATACATTTGGTACGAGTACCATACTTGGCTTCAACCGAGTTATGCTATGCCGTGTTTTACGGTGTTATGGTCAATGTTTCGGGTGCATTTTATGAATTTATCGTTATACGGTCGTATGGTCGCAAATGCTGGCAAACCAATGCATTTAGAACACACGCATTTGTCATAAAAAGGGCTTATTTACCTATATATAAGTTAGTTAGTTAATAAGTTAGTTATTTTGTTTGTTAGTTAACTGTTGCCGCATGCGCACTGTCGGGGGTTCGCGCCAACCACGAACTGCCGGGGGGGGGGGGATCCCCCCTTAAGAACTCAAAACGACGCAACTATAGCGACAAGCGAGACACGGTGTTAGATAGCTCGAGAGAAGCTCTATCGAAAGTACTGAGGTCATTTGTAGGTCAGGTCAATATTGAGGTCACAAGAGGTCACCAAAGGTCACATTTCGGCTATATGTAGTAGTGTCAAGTGTAAGTGCTGGGTTGGCGTATTTTATTTGCTGCTCGCTTTTCTTCCGTTCGTCGTGATTTATTACTATATTTGAAGTTCGCTTCTGAGATAGTTTAATCTATTGTCTTCCAGTGTTAATTTCATATTGCTACCTTTGTTCTCGGCTCTGTTAGTTTTCTTTCTGATATGTTCTAGCCCTAGCTATGAATTACCGATGTTTCGTTGGCGTCTGTGAGCGCACGTGAGGGAGAGGTGACCTGGAGCTGGCGGCGGGCGGACGTGGCAATACAGCGTGCAGCTGAAGTCAGAGGCGGAACTTTTTGTTTTTCGTTGGGGTTGTAATTGAGTCGGCGACCGGGGGGTCGCCGACTCAATTACGAGTCGGCGACCCCCCGGTCGCCGACTCGTAGTTCAAAAAGCGACTCAAGAAACAAAAACGAAAAATGTGCAAAATTGACATTAGTTAAACACCATAGAATTAACACAGGTTTTATTATCTCTTTGATTTTCACAAACAGTTTACATATGACTGAGTGAAACGCGAGCTATACATGAACTATCCCAACTATCCAACATCCAATTATCAATCCGTTGCTGATTGGCTACGGAAAGATCGCCTGTACATTCTGCACGTACATACCATACAGTAACTGGATGTCCGGATCAACAGCAACGAAATGAGAGAAATAATCGCGCGCACGACAATCTGCAGCTCACTTAGCATCGAAGTATCAGCTTCACCATGGAGAGTAAATAAACAATCATTACAAATATACATGGCTACATGCAGGTACCTAAATAGTCTTTCAAAGTAATTTTTGGATAATATGTTGTATTGTTGGATTTTAAATGCTATTTTATGGCAAACGTGACTAACATTTTTTTTCCTTTCCTGTGCTCATATTTATTAATTGTTTTGTTACGAGCGAGCGCGAAGCGTTCGCTCGTCCTTCCGTGGTGTAAGGGAAAAATCTGAATATGAGCGGCCCGGCCCGACCCAGCCCGCCTCGACCCGACCAGACCTGGCCCGTGGCGACGCTTTTGAGAAGCTTATATCTCTGCAACCGTACGTCCGATTGACAAGCGGTCTTCTTTGCTGAGTAGCCCCATCCAACCTACCCTGTTTGAGACCAGTGCTGACTCATGTGGGCGACTACCACTGCGTGTGGCGCGTGCCGCGTGAGGGGTGTTGAAAATTGTTTTCTCGCAAAAACTCCGCAACGGCTGGGCAGATTGTATGCAAATTTGATTCACCATACATTTCCTTCGCGCTCGCTCGTTCATTGCCAACTACGGGGCCTTACTGGTATGTAAATGGCGTGGGGTCAAATGCAACTTCTATCATCCCTATTGTATCATTAGACTCTCCAACAAATCATTTAAACCCCTTTTGGGGTACATACAATATACTTAATACTTATACATATACACACAATCACTGCGTTCCATACCAATGTCAAGCCAAAGAGCGCATAACAATCAAATATTAGCATATTTGACCTCATTTGACCTTGGAGATACTAACCTAAGGTCATGAAATTTTCAAAAACCAGAGTTCCCCACAGAACCTCTCCAACCTACAATTTTCGTTATTGCATTTCTTATCGGGGCCTTTATCTTCCGCCCCCCCCCCCCCCCCCGCTCCCCCTCCAGTGCGTGTAATTTTCAGAGTCCCTCCAGGGCGCGTGTTAATAAAACCCTATACCTCTATACAGTTCTACCATGCATCCCACGTTCCAAAGAGCATAATAATGCACGTTAGTACACACTTCCTGCCTTTTAAACGAAGTTATGGATCACATTACTGATTATCAATCAAACCGGGAATCACCCTCTGGTAAAGGCGGGATAACACCAGGACGTCATATGAGTAATTTGAGAGCAATCAATGCTTCGGTGATTACGTGCGAGCGCCTTCGAGTTCGCTCGTCCTTCCGTGAAGTAGGGAAAAATCGGAATATGAGCGGCCGGGCCCGGCCCGTGGCGACGCTTTTCAGAAGCTGGCATCTCTGTAACCGCATGTCCGATTGACAAGCAGGTTTCTTTGCTGAGCAGCCCCATCTAACTTATCCTGTTTGAGACCAGTGCCGACTCACGTGGGTGACTATCACTGCGCGTGGGGCGTTCCGCGTGAGGGGTGTTGAAAAGTGCCTGCTCACAAAAACTCTGCAACGGCTGGGCCGATTGTGAGCAAATTTGGTGTGTGGTTAGAGACCCCTCAGCCGCCGCCTTCCCACAAGTCAGGGGGTGCCTCTGCACGTGCGCAAGTGCGCACCCCTTTTTGTATCTCAGAAACTACTTGCCCGATCGAGTTGAAATTTGGTGTGGTGTCAGGCAATAGTACTAGGAAAGCAGCACCCTTATGCGTGCGCACTGCGCATACCAACCTCACCATACATTTCCTTCGCGCTCGCTCGTTCATCGCCAACTAGAGCGCCATACTGGTTACTATTGTTATTGAGAGAAAAAAATCCTTTGGTGATTTTGCGTACCGTTCGCAGTATTTATTTACTTATGCATTTACTGGCAATGTTGGGGTTGTAATATTCATAATTGGGGTTGTAATTTTTGAGGATGCAGTTGTAGCTACAACCCCGAAAGTATATAAAGTTCCACCCATGGCTGAAGTGAAGTGTGTCTTTGGTGATCGGCCGACTACATATATATGAGTGCCCTTGATAAAACCGTCTATATCTCCATAACTAAAAGAGCTAGCGACGCGCGGAAAAAGCTTCGAAAGAAAATTGAATTTGTTTTCGCTAAGGTTTCATCATAATTGACCTAAGGACTAAGGTCAATGGTTATGTCTGTGGAAGCCATTTAATTTGAAACATTCTAAAATTGCCGAATTGTTTTTAAGGAATGACTTTGGACAAAAGCACGATAGAGTAAAACAGATTTCACCATTGTGTTTGCTCGTCGAGACGCATCGAATTATATATTGGGTGACCTAGTTAGGTCATACAAAAAAATGCCTGATATAAGGTCAGGTCCAGGTCAGGTCAAGGTCAACTCTTACATCAATTGATTGGTCTCGACAAGCCGAATACAATGGTGAAAACCCCATTGCTCTTGACTTGATTTGGTAAAAAGTTATTGAAGAAAACCATACGTGACCTGGGGGAGGGGGGGGGGGCAACTGAGTTGACCTCGTAGAGGTCAAATAACAGAAATGTGAATAGGGCTTTTCATTGTGCAACAAGAGTGGTGGATCTGGTGAAAATTGGTCAAGATTTAGCCAGGAAGACCGGGAACAGGGGGGGGGGCGGCAGTGGGGGAGTTTGCCCCCCCCCCTCCCCAACATCTGGACCGAGGGGGGGGGGTGCCCCCTAACTTTGGCGGTGGCAGAAGTTCC
>JAXIVJ010008806.1:0-5000 GCA_036785665.1 Chirona hameri | reverse complement strand
ACAAAAAATATAAGACACTCAAACGCTGTGACATTGCACCTAAAAGCAGGACTTGGGAAAAGTTACATTTCTGCCCATTCTCACCGGGTACAAATCTATAGCCATCGTGACAAATCTAGTCCGGAAGATAGCAGTACCACAACTTGTAAATTGCTCACCTCTGTCAACATACTGGAACGCACCTGCATGCTCAAATCGAAAACCTATGAGCCATCACTAATATTCCTGCTGATCGATACTCTACCTCGATATCATTATCTGTCTGCAGCTCCTAAAATATCCACGGGTCAACGGGATATCGGGTCAAAGCTATCTCTCGAGAAAAAAAGAACTATGGTTTATCGGGTTAACGGGTGGACGGGGTCAACCATCCTTCTAGTATGTGATTAAGGATAAAACGCTAAAAGTGCAACTTGACAAATTAAACGATCGATTTTACTGGTTACAAAGCAATCGAAATACGCTAGAATTTTAAAGAAATAAACACCCTGACCTTACAACAAAAAAATAAACCATACAAGCATGAAACCAACCATTTCTATTTCGCCGCAGGGCGTCCACAAGGGGTATTATTTATATCATCCTGAGCACACCACTCGTTTGGGCTTCCTCACACAAACATACACAGTACACAGTACACACGCGCACGCCTCCCCGTTCTGCGTCAAAGGGGGGATAGGCGGAGGCGGCCGCCTACCGGCAGCCAGTCAATCGCCACCTCCGCGAGGCAGCCCTGAGTAGGCGGCCTCGCCATCACACAGGGTGGAGGCCCCCAAGGCGCATATGCATCGCGTCTTCCGTCCGCCGGACCAACCACCAGCGCACGGCGAGTCGCAGTTCAGGGCTGCGATGGTCATTGCCGGGCATCAGGATCGGTTTGGTCATATGACCGATTGACCACACACCAATATGCACACACTCACATAGCACGCACGAAGTTCACATCTCCGCACATGGCACATCTACAGGCGAAGCTGGAAGTCTAGCCGGCGCACTCCTGCAGCTGCAAAGCGATCAATCATCTTCGCAGTGCTTGGAGAGTTGGTCTCAGTGCGCCTGAATGAGCACTAGAGACTCAAGTCGGTCCTCGGTCATGGTTGCCCTCAGCGCAATTCATTGTGCACGTCACATTCGAGAACATGCGTTCAGCTTCCGCCGTGGACACAGGGGAGCACGGCCAGCACTCGCATCAGCATGTGCATGCTGAGGGAAGATCCAGCTGGGCAGGCGTTCAGTCAGCGGATGGTCGTCGCCGGTGCAAGTCACGTCTGACTTGCACATGGCCACCCACACACGAAGCCTGCCTCCACTTCGGACTCGGTGACGCTTCCAAGCAGATCTTGAAACCGCTTGTACGCCGGCTGTATGAGCCTCCAGTCGGCGCCTTCAGCGACCGATGCGCTTTGGCACGATGGTGCTCAGTCGGCCACCACTTCATGTGCTTCCGAAGCGCAGCTCAATATCTTGAAGCACGTACTCAGCGGCCGGATTGAATGCGTTCAACCGTAGTATCCTGGACCCTCATTTCACTGTCCTCCGCGGTTGCTTGGTGAGGACGACCTCCACAGGCGCGGCTTTGTGAGGGCTCCACTCCAGCTCTCGTGCAGCTGACTCCACTTTGCTCATCACCAGAGGGAACTCTTCTTCACTGCGGAGCGCAGCTGCTGGATCACCGTTCCCGCACGGCGTTGACCAGGTCCAGTGCTCTGACCAGGTCGGCTCCATTCTCTTGAAGAGACAGAGCCAGAGGTCTCAGGATGCCTGCGAGGCGCTCGGCGATGAAAGACTCCACCAGAAACTCCGTTCCTCGAGATAGTTTGAGCATCATTGCTGCCTTGGAGCTGGGAGCGGCAGCTATCCCACGCGGCTATCGCCTGATGAGCATGCCAGATAGCAGGCAGCTGCTCGCAGAAACGCTCCACTGCCAACGTGGCGCCTCACGAAGCGTGTTGACACAGCTTCAACCAGTTTGTGTCGTTTGGCTTTCCTCCAGTCCTGCAGCTGGCATGTGCTTGAGGATGTCACCACCTTTTTAGCTCGTCTGTGATAAAACAGATGACAGCTTCCATGGCGTCCAGACTGTTTCTCACGATGGTCACCTTTCTCATCAGCGTCCCCCCCGTCGACAGGTCCACGGCATGGACAGCACAGTGAAAGTAGTCAGCAAGGTTGGCGCCCCCCTCCGTGACTTCCCTCACCCTGCTGCCACACTATTGTGGTGAAGCAAGTGAAGCAAGTGAAGCAAGTGAAGCAAGTGAAGCAAGTGAAGCAAGTGAAGCCAAGTGAAGCAAGTGAAGCAAGTGAAGCAAGTGAAGCAAGTGAAGCAAGTAGCATGAAGATACAGTAATCGACAGTTAGCAGGCAATCAAGTAGATCAAATTAAATATCTTGCCGAGTTTTGAAAATGCCTATTGCAGAGCCGCAAGAGAGCCAGAAAGTGTGGGAATAAGTTCTGACGAGAAGAAAGAGGAGGAGAAGATACTAGAGAGAGAAGGTAATGCTGACAGAGAAGAGGGATAGTGAGAGAAATAGAGGTGTGATGAGAGAAGAAAAGAGAGAGGATAAGAGTGAAGATATGTAGAGAGAGGAAGATAGAAGAGAAAATAGAAGAGAAGTTAGATGATGATCGAAGAGAAGCTGGATAAGAAGATATGAACAGATGATAGAAAGGAAGATACAAAGATAAAAAAGAAGATACTAGATAAAATAGAAGAAAAGATAGACGAGATCATCGGAGTGATGATAGAAAGACAAGATAGAGAAGAGAAATTAAAAAGTATGATGGGAAGGGAAGATGGAGAAGGAAAGAGGAAGAAGGGAAGAGAAGATGGAAGGAACATAGTAGAAACGATAGGAGAGAAGATATGAAGAGCTGAGTAGAGAGCAGCTTGGGGAGACGATAGAAAAGCTGATAGAAGAGAAGATAGAGAAGAAGAAAGAAGAGAAGATAAGATGAAAAGAGAGATGTTGGATTAACTGACAGGATAAGAATAGACAGCACAGGGTCCAGGTTAGCAAGAGGCAACGCATTCCCGGGGGTGCAGGAGCATTGTGTTGCCCTATCGAACAGGTCAGTGTCCTGGCGCCTGCCGAGGAACCTGAGAAGAGAAGATTAGATATTTGATGATCGGTGATTCGCGGGTGAGGCCCCTTGGGAGAGTGTTTTGTGGAGGGAGGACAGGTGTGCCGTCAACCAGGAGTAAAAGTGTCTCGAACTTGGCCTATTATCCAGGACGAACTACGTGCGTGAGATCCCGAAACAATCATCGACAAGTGGGGGTTATGACGTTGGGCCCGAGGCGCAGCGTAAAGCTTGTACAGGAATTAGGCAACTGCTGCAGACGCTGAAGAGAGCTAGGAAGACTATCGTCATCACTGGCATCCTCCCTCGAGTTGCAGTCGCACGGGAGGTGGTACTCCAGAGCCCTGTCAGCAAACAACTCTGTGAGTAAACTATGCTCGGCTATGGAGTTTGAGTTTGTCGACCCTGTGGGATAAGTTTTATGGCAGGCGACGTGACTACATGAGGGATGGTTTGCATTTATCGGATGAGGGGGCACCAGTACTGGGGGCTGCAATACGCAAGGGTGATTCCGGGAAACTAGTTGGAGGGGGGGTCAAGAGACACAGGTAAAAGGGCATCGAGAGTAGGCAATGGTGAAGGTTCAACTGATAAGGGGACGCATCAAAGTTAATCATACCTGTAGCCAGAGTAGCAGTGGTAGAGAGCTACCTAATGTAATATTGGATGTATATTATAAAATGCTCAGGAGCATTAGATCAAAATTTGATTGAGTTCAGATGCTATGTTGGTATTCAAAAACCGGATATATTTGTGTTAACAGAAACATTGGGTTAGTGAGGAATTTTGTGATGCTAGGCTACAGGACTTCGAACTACAAGGTTTTACAACATGTTTCTTACGCAGGAAATCACGGGCAGGGTGGCGGGTATTTGTATACGGTCAACAGTTTTACGTTTGCTACGAGAGTGATGATCATTAAAATGACTGAAGGACGTAGAATCAATTTGGATAGACGTGAAAATTAGGGTGCAAGGTAAATGGGACAACTTAAGAATAGGAGCATTCCTACAGACCAGGTAATCTTTGAGAGTGCCTCAAGTTGAAGCAGACCGAGTGATCTGCGAAGAAATCGTAATAATTTTAAACACATTGTCTGATTATGGGGATTTCAATTTACGAGGGTTGAAGCAGGGTAGAGACAACGAGTGTATGATGTTTAGGCAACTTTTTGAAGAGGAACTTTTTATTGCATCAGTTTGTCACTGAACCAACTAGATTATGTTCAATTCTTGACCTAGTCTACTCGACAACGAGAACTAGTGAGGTGATGTAACCATCGGTGAGGACTCGGTAAAAAGCGATCATAGTATAGTAAACTGTAATATCTCATCTAATGTTAAGCTCAAAGATAATCTCCTTCTGGTTCCAATTTTAATGAGCCGACTTTGACTAATTGAGAAATGAACTTGCCCAGATCGATTGAACAGTGGGGTTTGAAAGATTAGATACCTGTGAATCCTGGATTTTTTAAGACTATATTGAAAGCAGTTCAGAGTAGACACATACCATTTAAGTATTAAACGTAGTGAAAAAACGATAGACCTCCCTGGCTTACACCAGAAGTTAGAAATGCCATCAAAACGAAAAGAGCTCATTTATGAAAATGAGGATCACCAATTGAGTCAAATAAGAGAAGTACCAAAAAAGTAGGGACGAGGTAAGAGAAGAGTCAGGGCAGCAAAAAGAGCAAAGGAAATAGACTTGGCAAAGAACTGCATTGCCGACAGCAAGAGATTTTTTAGTTTTTACAAAATGAATAACGTTTCAAAAAGTATTGGTCCACTTAAAGTAAATGATTATGTTGGTAAGTAAGATACACGAAATGGTGGAATTGTTGAGTAATCAGTTCAGTTCCGTTTTTACAATCGCAAGGACCAAAGTGGTATCGCATTACTTCATCTCCGCCAGTAACGGA
>JAXIVJ010008805.1:0-53813 GCA_036785665.1 Chirona hameri | reverse complement strand
CTATTGGAAAGCGCAACATCTGGCGCTTTTGCATCAATTTGTTCAACGTTGTTGAATGGGCACTTGGAAACAAATCGCCGACACTAAATAGGTCGCCGTAGTTTAGCTTGGCACCGGCCGGCCGGTGCCAAGCTAAACTGCCGATTTCAATGCACCTTTTTCATGATTGTTGATTGTTGATAACAAACTTGGCACATATTCGCAAAAGATAGAGTGCAGGAAACATATTGCATACCTTCATGATAAATAACAATGCATAGGGAGGCTAATTTACTGAATTTGTTATCGAGTACTTGCTGAGTACCGACCGATATAAGCGTGGATCGCTTATCAGTAGGAAACTGCCAATATCTTTTGGTAGGAATGTTTATATGCAAAATGTGATGAATTTACATCATATTTTGGCCTCGTCTATCGATTTCATGTGCTAACTCCATTTTTGTGGAAAAATGTGATTATCTCCCTTTAAGCACACATAGCAAGCCAAAATACGACATTTCTGACGTTAGAGACCACCCAAGGATTTGAGGCCTACAGTCCAAGAACCAAAGATCGAAACTAGAAACCCAAGGAACGGCAGCCGAAGCACAATCAGTATCACCGCTTAGAAGAAGAGTGCCAATGGTTTTATATGGCTAACTGGCCAGAGCGATCCACTAAGCGAGCTGCGCCGGACGTGGCGGTGACGTGGCTCCGTCTCAGTGCAGACAACGGCCAGGAAATTACGTCACCAGGGGAAGTTGCTGTAACTTGGCCGGCTCCCTCTGATGGAAACAGACTCGAGGCGTTAATCGGCGCAAGTTGGCTGCGTGAGGTTTCAGTTATCCAAAGTTCGACTGGCGGAGATAAGTTTGGGTGTCGCCAGGGGTAGGGCGGGGAGCAGGGGGGGGGGGGGCGTGGGGGGGGGGGGGGCAGTGATGGATACTGCCGCCTCGGCGCCTGAATACATTAGCGACAAGTGGGACGGTGAACAGTGGGACATTGCCCTGGTGTCCGGTAACTGGTGCCAAAATGTCCACCGAGTTGTACTGGTTAAGGTATATATGAGACGTTAACCGGCGGCAGAGGGCATCGAGCGAACAAGTTGAGTGCTGGAATCGATATTAAAGTGGTACATTAAGCAACCTAAGTAGACGATATTTTCACGATATTGGAGCTTATCTACACCACCCACATGACTCCCATGACAAACGTGACATTCTTTCAGGTAAAATGTTTCTTATTTAGCAAGTTGGCAGGTATCTCAACAACTTGTTTTAAATTATTATCCTGTTTTTCGTGTATTTATGGTAAGATGGGAAAACACATGATCGCCATCGAAATATCGTTAATTTAGCGTCGTATTCGTATTCGTTTTCAGGGTGGAGTTCCGATTTGCACAAAACTAGCATATGAGATTAAAGTGGTACATTAACCCGCGAGTTAATGGGGTATATTTCATAACGCGACTTACTGTGGGGGGGCTATTTTTTGCCCCCCCCCCTCGGATCTCTGGAACTACCGGACTGAATGTAAAAATTCAAACGGCATTCGATAGCCCTTGGAAATGTATCGAGGGAAACATAATATTGTTGACCTTGGGGTCACCGATGGCGTCACAGGTCAGGTGAAGTACAACATTTTTGACCGTGTCAAAAGGTCTCGATGGATGGAATTGTCGCGCAAAATTGCGATATTAAACGCATAAGCTGCCAATAAATCGGTATGATTCGTGTGTCTGACACTTCTAACTACCTTTCTAAGCTGTTTATGACCTTGTGTCAGGTCAAGGTCATCCGAGGTCACGAGGTCAAACTGCAGATTACGGTCATTAGGCGTTGTAGCACATGTTTATGTTTTTTTCTTTCTTCTATAACGCCAAAAACGACCTTAGAACATTATTTGTTCCATATAAATAGAAGTAAAAAGAAAAAATGGAAATGCGTTTTTTATACATAGTAATGCTGTGAGAAGTGGTCGATTTATGTAATTTAAAGGTCTAGGTCATAACTCAGTCATTTTTGAAGATATCGACTTTAAATTTGGTACACATATTCACCGCATACGTCTCGATCACATATATTCCGGTTTTGGGATAATTCTGTTTTTTTCTTGAAAATTTTGTAAAAACAAAAACAAATGTATTTGGATTTTTCAAAATTTTGAGGATTGTTTTAATAAAAAATCCGAGATAGCAGTTTGATATCCCGGTCTATTGTCAGTAATTTGATTTAAGACAATTGAGTTTATCTCAAACATTTTTGTATCTCAGGAACTACTTGCCCGATCGGGTTGAAATTCACCATACATTTATTTCGCGCTCGCTCGTTCATCGCCAACTACGGCGCATTACTGGTTTTATTTGTATAGTTAAATACCACTGCGTAATAAAGCACCACATCGTCGGATCCTACCAGCTAAAAATGTACAGCTTTAGCACGAAATTCAGGAAATGGAAAATGGCAGGATCGCGGGCCGTATGTGCTTATCGATAACGCTGCCGATACTAATTTGAGTCGTATCAATATCATGCCGATACCTACGAGGACTTGCCGATACTGATACCGATAACGACACCAAGGTTTTCTTAAAAAATGCATCTCTAATTCTGACATTTTGTCATTATCAGAGCATACTGATGCACTATATGTTAATGTTGCGTGTATGCACGCATTTATTAGAAGGTTTTCCCTAGTTGAAGTCGATGGAACAGAAATATCACTGATCATTGCCTGAAAATCGACAAGAAACCCGATCTGTAACGCGGAGTGGCTAAAGTTAGCCGATTCCGGGTAACTTAGCCACTTCAGAAATTGTAAAACAAATAACAACCTTAAAGGTGAACTATTCCATTTCACATTGATGCCTGCGACTTACTGGGGGGCTATTTTTTGCCCCCTCCCGTTATTTTGCAATAACTCCTAAACGAACACAGGTATCGTCACCAAACTTGCAGTACCATCTGTCACATCAATTCTACACATGTTGGCAAAAGGAAAAATATGAGGTTATGATAGGTTAACCGGGAATGACGTCAGGGTGACGTCATGTTCTTCGGTTTTTGTTGCCAAAATAATGGTTTGCGAAAAACGCTGTCGAAGGTACGATATTTGAGATAAACTCAATTGTCTTAAATAAAATTACTGAAAATAGACCGAGCTATGAAACTGCTATCTCGGTTTTTTGAGTGTTTTATTCAACATTTTGAGAAATCCAAATACATTTGTTTTTGTTTTTACAAAATTTTCAAGAAAAAATCAGAATTATCCAAAAACCGGAATATATGTGATTTAGATGTGTGCGGTGAATATGTGTACCAACTTTGAAGTCGATATCTTCAAAAATTACTGACTTATGACATTTAAATGACCAAAATCGACCACCTCTCCCAGCATTACTATGCATAAAAAATGCATTTCCGTTTTTGCTTTTTACTTCTATTTATATGGAACAAACAATGTTCTATGGTCATTTTTCGCGTTCTAGACGAAAAACAAACCCATACACATGTGTTACAACGCCTAATGACCGTAATCTGCAGTTTGACCTCGTGACCTCAGAAGACCTTGACCTGACCCAAGGTCATACACAGCTTAGAAAGGTACTTAGAAGTGTCGGACACACGAATCATACCGATTTATCGACAGCTTATGCGTTTAATATCGCAATTTTGCGTGACAATTCCATCCATCGAGACTTTTTGACACGGTCAAACATTTTGTACTTGACCTGACCTGTGACGTCATCAGTGACCCCGAGGTCAACAATATTATGTTTCCCTCGATAAATTTCACAGGGCTATCGAATGCCGTTTTAATTTTTACATTCGATCCAGTAGTTCCGGAGATCCGAGGGGGGGGGGGCAAAAAATAGCCCCCCGCCCCAGTAAGTCGTGTTATGAAATATACCTCAGTAACTCGCGGGTTAAGTGAGTTTAGAGTTTAGACTGCAATATATTTAGAGAAATGTATTTATCCTGCCCACTGAATCAACGCACCTATCAATGGAAGAAGCAATTAACGTCAAGAATGACAACGATGAAAGAACCGTACAATACTGATGCTCTACTATGTTCATATCGACTGCAGAATCAATCGTGTTGAGGATGTTGTCGTCCCAACCTTCAGCTGACGCTGCGCCTCCGATCGCCATTTCATCTCACGGCAGCGTCATTCATACACGGCACTGCCTCGCTGAGACATGCTCGGCAATGTCTCGCCGCTCATCACACAGCTCTGCACAACGACAGAGCAGTGCCACCTGACGGCAGTAATTGACAATTAACGACAGAGCAGTGCCACCTGACGGCAGTAATTGACAATTAACGACAGAGCAGTGCCACCTGACGGGAGTAATTTACAATTAACGACAGAGCAGTGCCACCTGACGGGAGTAATTGACAATTAACGACAGAGCAGTGCCACCTGACGGGAGTAATTGACAATTAACGACAAAGCAGTGTCACCTGACGGGAGTAATTGACAATTAACGACAGAGCAGTGCCCACTGACGGGAGTAATTGACAATTAACGACAGAGCAGTGCCACCTGACGGGAGTAATTGACAATTAACGACAGAGCAGTGCCACCTGACGGCAGTAATTGACAATTAACGACAGCAGTGCCACCTGACGACAGTAATTGACAATTAACGACAGATCAGTGCTACCTGACGGCAGTAATTGACAATTAACGACAGAGCAGTGCCACCTGACGGCAGTAATTGACAATTAACGACAGAGCACTGCTACCTGACGGGAGTAATTGACAATTAACGACTGAGCAGTGCCACCTGACGGCAGTAATTGACAATTGACGACAGAGCAGTGCCACCTGGCGGGAGTAATTGACAATTAACGACAGAGCAGTGCCACCTGACGGCAGTAATTGACAATTAACGACAGAGCAGTGCCACCTGACGGGAGTAATTGACAATTAACGACAGAGCAGTGCCACCTGACGACAGTAACTGGCAAATAACGACAGATCAGTGCCACCTGACGGCAGTAGTTGATAATTAACGACAGAGCAGTGTTACCTGACGGCAGTAATTGACAATTAACGACAGAGCAGTGCCACCTGACGGCAGTAATTGACAATTAACGACAGAGCAGTGCCACCTGACGGGAGTAATTGACAATTAACGACAGAGCAGTGCCACCTGACGGCAGTAGTTGATAATTAACGACAGAGCAGTGTTACCTGACGGCAGTAATTGACAATTAACGACAGAGCAGTGCCACCTGACGGCAGTAATTGACAACTAACGACAGAGCAGTGCCACCTGACGGCAGTAATTGACAATTGACGACAGAGCAGTGCTACCTGACGGCAGTAGTTGACAATTAACGACAGAGCAGTGCCACCTGACGGGAGTAATTGACAATTAACGACAGAGCAGTGCCACCTGACGGGAGTAATTGACAATTAACGACAGAGCAGTGCCACCTGACGGCAGTAGTTGATAATTAACGACAGAGCAGTGTTACCTGACGGCAGTAATTGACAATTAACGACAGAGCAGTGCCACCTGACGGCAGTAATTGACAACTAACGACAGAGCAGTGCCACCTGACGGCAGTAATTGACAATTGACGACAGAGCAGTGCTACCTGACGGCAGTAGTTGACAATTAACGACAGAGCAGTGCCACCTGACGGGAGTAATTGACAATTAACGACAGAGCAGTGCCACCTGACGGGAGTAATTGACAATTAACGACAGAGCAGTGCCACCTGACGGCAGTAGTTGATAATTAACGACAGAGCAGTGTTACCTGACGGCAGTAATTGACAATTAACGACAGAGCAGTGCCACCTGACGGCAGTAGTTGACAATTGACGACAGAGCAGTGCTACCTGACGGCAGTAATTGACAATTAACGACAGAGCAGTGTTACCTGACGGCAGTAATTGACAATTAACGACAGAGCAGTGCCACCTGACGGCAGTAGTTGACAATTGACGACAGAGCAGTGCTACCTGACGGCAGTAATTGACAACTAACGACAGAGCAGTGCCACCTGACGGCAGTAATTGACAATTAACGACAGAGCAGTGCCACCTGACGACAGTAATTGACAATTAACGACAGAGCAGTGCCACCTGACGACAGTAATTGACAATTAACGACAGAGCAGTGCTACCTGACGGCAGTAATTGACAATTGACGACAGAGCAGTGCCACCTGACGGCAGTAATCGACAATTCTGGCATCCGTCTGCGGCTGATTTTGGAGCTATATCCAGACGCTGTGACGCACGACATGCAAGAAAATGAAGCCAATTTATTAGTGTCTGAGCCGGAGTCCTGGGCGGAAGGGGCAGGAAAGACAGCTGGTGAGCTATTGATTGGTGATGCTTCGACAAGGTACCCGACAGAGAACTAATGAAGGTAACAGGCCCGGACTTAGCGGTGAGAGACTGGATGCAACGATACTGTGTCGAATGTCGCTGTCAGATGGATACTGTGTCGAATGTCACTGCCAGATGGATACTGTGTCGAATGTCTCTGTCAGATGGATACTATGTCGAATGTCACTGTCAGATGGATACTATGTCGAATGTCACTGTCAGATGGATACTATGTCGAATGTCACTGTCAGATGGATACTGTGTTGAATGTCACTGTCAGATGGATACTGTGTCGAATGTCGCTGTCAGATGGATACTGTGTCGAATATCACTGTCAGATGGATACTCTGTCGAATGTCTCTGTCAGATGGATACTATGTCGAATGTCACTGTCAGATGGATACTGTGTCGAATGTCGCTGTCAGATGGATACTGTGTCGAATGTCACTGTCAGATGGATACTATGTCGAATGTCACTGTCAGATGGATACTGTGTCGAATGTCGCTGTCAGATGGATAATGTGTCGAATGTCACTGTCAGATGGATACTGTGTCGAATGTCACTGCCAGATGGATACTGTGTGTCGAATGTCACTGCCAGATGGATACTGTGTTGAATGTCACTGTCAGATGGATGCTGTGTGTCGAATGTCACTGCCAGATGGATACTGTGTCGAATGTCACTATCAGATGGATACTGTGTCGAATGTCACTGTCAGATGGATACTGTGTCGAATGTCACTGTCAGATGGATACTGTGTTGAATGTCACTGTCAGATGGATACTGTGTTGAATGTCACTGTCAGATGAATAATGTGTCGAATGTCACTGTCAGATGGATACTGTGTTGAATGTCACTGTCAGATGGATACTGTGTTGAATGTCACTGTCAGATGGATACTGTGTCGAATGTCACTGCCAGATGGATACTGTGTCGAATGTCGCTGTCAGATGGATACTGTGTCGAATGTCACTGTCAGATGAATACTGTGTCGAATGTCGCTGTCAGATGGATACTGTGTCGAATGTCACTGTCAGATGGATACTGTGTCGAATGTCACTGTCAGATGGATACTGTGTTGAATGTCACTGCCAGATGGATACTGTGTCAAATGTCACTGACAGATGGATACTGTGTTGAATGTCACTGTCAGATGGATACTGTGTTGAATGTCACTGTCAGATGAATAATGTGTCGAATGTCACTGTCAGATGGATACTGTGTTGAATGTCACTGTCAGATGAATAATGTGTCGAATGTCACTGTCAGATGGATACTGTGTTGAATGTCACTGTCAGATGAATAAAGTGTCGAATGTCACTGTCAGATGGATACTGTGTCGAATGTCGCTGTCAGATGGATACTGTGTCGAATGTCACTATCAGATGGATACTGTGTCGAATGTCACTGCCAGATGGATACTGTGTCGAATGTCTCTGTCAGATGGATACTGTGTCGAATGTCACTGTCAGATGGATACTGTGTCGAATGTCACTGCCAGATGGATACTGTGTCGAATGTCTCTGTCAGATGGATACTGTGTCGAATGTCTCTGTCAGATGGATACTGTGTCGAATGTCGCTGTCAGATGGATACTGTGTCGAATGTCACTATCAGATGGATACTGTGTCGAATGTCTCTGTCAGATGGATACTGTGTCGAATGTCACTGTCAGATGGATAATGTGTCCAATTTCGCTGTCAGATGGATACTGTGTCGAATGTCACTGCCAGATGGATACTGTGTCCAATTTTGCTGTCAGATGGATACTGTGTCGAATGGCACTGTCAGATGGATACTGTGTCGAATGTCACTGTCAGATGGATACTGTGTCGAATGTCACTGCCAGATGGATACTGTGTCGAATGTCGCTGTCAGATGGATACTGTGTCGAATGTCACTATCAGATGGATACTGTGTCGAATGTCTCTGTCAGATGGATACTGTGTCGAATGTCACTGCCAGATGGATACTGTGTCGAATGTCTCTGCCAGATGGATACTGTGTCGAATGTCACTGTCAGATGGATAATGTGTCCAATTTCGCTGTCAGATGGATACTGTGTCGAATGTCACTGCCAGATGGATACTGTGTCCAATTTTGCTGTCAGATGGATACTGTGTCGAATGTCACTGCCAGATGGATACTGTGTCGAATGTCTCTGTCAGATGGATACTGTGTCGAATGTCACTGTCAGATGGATACTATGTCGAATGTCGCTGTCATATAGATACTGTGTCGAATGTCGCTGTCAGATGGATACTGTGTGTCGAATGTCACTGCCAGATGGATACTGTGTCGAATGTCACTGTCAGATGAATAATGTGTCGAATGTCACTGTCAGATGGATACTGTGTTGAATGTCACTGTCAGATGGATACTGTGTTGAATGTCACTGTCAGATGAATAATGTGTCGAATGTCACTGTCAGATGGATACTGTGTTGAATGTCACTGTCAGATGAATAATGTGTCGAATGTCACTGTCAGATGGATACTGTGTTGAATGTCACTGTCAGATGAATAATGTGTCGAATGTCACTGTCAGATGGATACTGTGTCGAATGTCGCTGTCAGATGGATACTGTGTCGAATGTCACTATCAGATGGATACTGTGTCGAATGTCTCTGTCAGATGGATACTGTGTCGAATGTCACTGCCAGATGGATACTGTGTCGAATGTCTCTGTCAGATGGATACTGTGTCGAATGTCACTGTCAGATGGATAATGTGTCCAATTTCGCTGTCAGATGGATACTGTGTCGAATGTCACTGCCAGATGGATACTGTGTCCAATTTTGCTGTCAGATGGATACTGTGTCGAATGTCACTGTCAGATGGATACTGTGTCGAATGTCACTGTCAGATGGATACTGTGTCGAATGTCACTGCCAGATGGATACTGTGTCGAATGTCTCTGTCAGATGGATACTGTGTCGAATGTCACTGCCAGATGGATACTGTGTCGAATGTCTTTGTCAGATGGATACTGTGTCGAATGTCACTGTCAGATGGATAATGTGTCCAATTTCGCTGTCAGATGGATACTGTGTCGAATGTCACTGCCAGATGGATACTGTGTCCAATTTTGCTGTCAGATGGATACTGTGTCGAATGTCACTGTCAGATGGATACTGTGTCGAATGTCACTGTCAGATGGATACTGTGTCGAATGTCACTGCCAGATGGATACTGTGTCGAATGTCGCTGTCAGATGGATACTGTGTCGAATGTCACTATCAGATGGACACTGTGTCGAATGTCTCTGTCAGATGGATACTGTGTCGAATGTCACTGCCAGATGGATACTGTGTCGAATGTCTCTGTCAGATGGATACTGTGTCGAATGTCACTGTCAGATGGATAATGTGTCCAATTTCGCTGTCAGATGGATACTGTGTCGAATGTCACTGCCAGATGGATACTGTGTCCAATTTTGCTGTCAGATGGATACTGTGTCGAATGTCACTGCCAGATGGATACTGTGTCGAATGTCTCTGTCAGATGGATACTGTGTCGAATGTCACTGTCAGATGGATACTATGTCGAATGTCGCTGTCATATGGATACTGTGTCGAATGTCGCTGTCAGATGGATACTGTGTGTCGAATGTCACTGACAGATGGATACTGTGTCGAATGTCACTGTCAGATGAATAATGTGTCGAATGTCACTGTCAGATGGATACTGTGTCGAATGTCACTGTCAGATGGATACTGTGTCGAATGTCACTGTCAGATGGATAATGTGTCGAATGTCACTGTCAGATGGATACTGTGTCGAATGTCACTGTCAGATGGATACTGTGTCGAATGTTACTGTCAGATGGATACTGTGTCAAATGTCGCTGTCAGATGGATACTGTATTGCATATCACTGTCAGATGAATACTGTGTGTCGAATGTCGCTGTCAGATGAGTACTGTGTCGAATGTCACTGTCAGATGGATACTGTGTCGAATGTCACTGTCAGATGGATACTGTATTGCATATCACTGTCAGATGGATAGTGTGTCGAATGTCACTGTCAGATGGAGATTTTGCCGCAAGTTTCACTCTTTTATCAAAATTTTCCCGTAAATAAGGGCTACGATAGCCATTCGAGACACTACATTCCGTCCGTCGAGATGACAGACACTTTGTCCTTCCATCCAACGATATTTAATGAATCGCATTATGGAATAAAGTGCACTATACGCAATGCATTGCATTGCATAACAATGAGGTATCTTTGATTGTGTGAATTCATCAACCCTTTACAAGAACTAGCACGATGCGGTTACATGATTCAATTAACTGATTGCTTTGTTAAAAATAAATTCGATAATCTATTACAAAAGTCGGTCGCAAGATACATGAGATTGGTTGTGTCCTGACAAGATATTTAAGCATCTAGTGGAATGTATAGCTGAATAAAGCCATATATGGTTGTTACCGTCGCTCAGGGTAACTTTAGCATACTTTTAGAACATTTTGGCGTGCCCTGCTTTTTGTTAAGGCCACACTTATAAATATGTCGGATGAAAATTGGTAGACAGACTGGCGCTATTGCTTGGTGGTTGCAATGTTGAAATTCTGTTCATTTAACCCGCGCCGTGCCGGTGCTCGGCGCCACCTTCGCTGTGCCGGGGGGGGGGGGGGTTTAGACCCCTCTAACTCGACAACTAAAAGGGCTAGAAAGACGCGGAAAGGGAATTAAAAAGCTCTCGACAAGCACATTCGAAAGTATTTTAACTATTTTTTTACTCAAGTAAATATTGAGGTCACCGGAGGTCATCAAAGGTCAAATTTTCAAGTTTTAGGACTTGGCTCCAGAAACCCCCCGATATCACAGAAACTATGATAGCTAGGGACAAACGAAACCAAAACAATGGGAAGCTCTTGAAAAATGTAATCGTCAATGTATCCTCAGATGCTAGCTCAAGTCAATAGTTTAGGCTCCAGAGCTCATCAAATATCAAAAAGGCTATTTTTTACAAAAGTTTTCACGAATAGCTTTTTTACCTAATAACGACCAGGCAATACTTTTGATGCCATCGTGTTGATCTCATCAAGGCGCTTCGATTCATATTAGTGTTGAACAGGTTAGGTCAACTTAAAAAATTGACCTCAGGTCAAGGTCAAGTGACCCAAGTAGGTATGTTACATATGGGAAGACGTGCCTCGACGAGACAAGCACATTGGTGTCTGTTTCACTTATCTATCGTCTTTATGTCGAGTGTTATTGATATAAAACGGTTGGTGACCTCGGATGACCTCGGCTGACCCTGTAAGGGTCACTGCACAAAAAAGGTACCTAGGTAATCAAGAATGGCTTATAATAACACGATCCAGAAGGAATTATACTGATATCTTGCGTATCCTTGGAATAGGAATCATTTTCATATTTCCCCATTGACTTATAATGGGGAGGTCACGAAACTAACCAGACCATAGGTCGCTGATATAAAAATCCAAGATTTACGAATTGTAGATTACGAATTGTAGAAATTGTCGATATGACCTTATGAAATCCTGTAAGTGTAAAACCGATCATCTAAAAACTGTGACTGTGGTATGACCACAAGTTTTTTTGGGAGCTGGGGTTACGTGACCTGGTCTGGTGACTTGACCTGAGATGACCCGAGGTATTTTTTAAAAAACATAATGTGGGCAATTGATTCCCAAACAGCTGTGCCAAAAACGGCGGCGCTGCGCGCCGTCGTTTTCTCGCTATCCTTGACAAACCTGAGGGAGGGTGTCTAATCACCCCCCTCCCCCCCCCCCCCCCCCCGGCACGGCGTGGGTTAACATGGGGTTTGAACTGAGATAGCAGATTTGTAGAGCAGATCGAAAAACGGGTTGTGGTGAAAGTATTACATCGCTACGCTGAGTAATTTCGTCACAGGACTAGTGGGCCCCTTTTAGAAGACGCCGTTTCGGGTCCTAAAAATCGTTGTTTACGTTACAAGCAGCCTGCGTATATATGCCTAAAGTCCATCGTGATTGTGTGCAATAGTTTGCATATCCAAGCTATCATATGCATGACGTCATAATTGTCATGAAGTTGTTTATGACCATGAGGGAGAAAAGAGAAACATGACCATTGTTCGATGGATATCCATCTATCGTCCACACAAATGCCATATTCGTTTTTTCAGCTCGAAAAACCCCGTATAGCCAAATTTCAAGACAACTTTAAAGGTGATCTATTCCCTTTAAAGGAAAATATTCACCTTTTGATTTTTTGCAACAATTTCGTAGGCTTCCGTTATGGTATATAACAATGATGTGATCCAAATTTAAGAATGAAATATTTGTTTTCCTAATTCAAAGTTGGAAGTTTGGACAACTTAAAAAGCAAGTACATATACTTCTTTCGGAGTTCATGATCGATGTTTTCCCTTCACTAGGGAAACGCGACATATCTGGCGCTTTTGTATCAATCTGTTCAACGTTGAATACCTCTCGTTTCTCAACAAATCACATACACTAAATAGGTTGCGTCCGGGGCCAAGCTAAACTGCCGATTTCAATGCACTTTTTTTTTAAATGCTTGTTGATTGTTCATAAAAATTTGACACATATTCGCAAAAGATAGAGTGGAGGATACATATTGCATACATTCATGATAAATAACAATGCGTGGGGAGGCTAATTTACAGAATTCGTTTCCGAGTACTTGCTGAGTACCGACCGTTATAAGCGTGGATCGCTTATCAACTATAACTTGAAATATCTTTCGGTAGGAATGTTTATATGTTTATATAAATGTTTATGTTTATGTAGTGTGTTACATAATCTCGCTCGGTCGATTTCAATGGAAAAGCGCCATTCGATGCGTCATGACAAGGTCTCTCTTTTTGGACCCCGAAATTTTGTTTTGTTCAAAAATGGGGGGGCCAGGGGGCAAAAAATCAGAAATTTTGTTTTTTAAAGGTCATTGCAGCCATGTGGCTCAACCGATTTGCATACCCTAAACGTTTTTGAGCTTCAAATGTACTGGTCTTTAATATATCAAAAGACAAAAAAACAAAATAAAAAATCATAGGCGTATTCAGGGAATGTAAAATGGGGGGATTTTCTGAGAAAAAAATATGTGCTGTTCGTGATTGTTTGGGACGTCATGAACGTCACATGTGGGCATTATATGTTGTAATTGGTTAAATTTGATATATTGCGCATAGGCGGATCCAGGAAAAAAAACATGGGGGTACCATGCGCGTAACGCTTTTATCATCTTACTAATTTGAAGTTGGACCTAATTTGAGGGTGGGTATCGCCCCCCATTTTGTTTATCCTGAGTGCGCCTCTGCCCCAAAAATATGTACAATCCCATAGCCCATATGTATGTATCTATGATGCATATTGCATTGGAATTGTTTCTGACGCATTTATTGCACTGCAAACCACGAAGGAAGTAGGCGCAGCAAAACCGCATTCGTAACACACTCCCCAAAACAGGAGCCTCTGCTGGACCGATTTTTTCAAAATTTTGACACAACACGCGCCATTCAATTTTGGGAAAAGTCACAAAGTTTCAGGACGCTAGGCCTAACTGTTTAGAAGCGGCAAGTAAAAAACTACCGCAAAGGGGGGTGGCAGAATCTGCCCCCGCAGGGAATAGGGCTAACCCTCGCCCGGGTAGGGCAAAATCACTACGTGATCGGGTAGGGGGGGGGGGGGGGGGGTGCGACCCCCCTTGAGTTTCGCCCCTAATTGAGTTAGAACTTCGATTAAAAAACGAGCGTGTTGCTTGTGACGAGAGGAAGCCCCGATTTGAAGGTCTTGGGTCATTAGCTGACCTCTGAGGTAATGACAATGACCCAAAAGTCATCAAAATTGTAAATGCGTATAAATTCAATTTAATCGAGCTATAATCGTGAATGAGCATATCATAATGCTTAATGGGTGCCACAGTTTAAATCAGCGTCACAAAATGTCCTAGAAACTGCCAAACTCCAAAAAGGTCATGTCAGGTCATCTGAGGTCAGTGACCTCGGTTGACATGTGGAAGCACATGACCCCAGTAGAGCATATAATTATGTAAAATGGATCTCAGATTTGAAATCGGCGTCACAAAATGTCCTAGAAACCGCCAGAAGCAAAACAAAAGTAATTTGAGGTCATCGGAGGTCAATGACCTCGGTTGACCTCGAAAAGGTCAATAAAGGTTACAATCTCAGTGGAAACCACAACTCACCTGGAAACACCTGTGCATATGCTCCTGAACAACAAACACCCGGAAACTGCACACATTACATGCATCGATACTACGGGACGCTAGTTGCGCCTGACATGACCTTGAGAAACAAGTCATAGGTCACAGTTCATGTGGGTTAGAAGTTCAAAATTTTCAGAGTATCTGTCAAATTCTTCAAAGGTAAAGTACGGAAAGTTGCATCGCAATCAGTTGAAAACTCTGCGAGTTATTCCCGAAAAATCGAGAGGAGCGGGGTGGAATCCCCCCCCCCCTCCCCTCCCCGGGCGAGGGTTAAGGCAGGTCAATTTGCCCATGCAAAAGTGCGCTCACTCGGTTATCGCTCACAATGCTGCGCTTTAAGGGTATATGGGTCGACAGAGGCATACTGCAGCTCGGCTGGATACATTTGTCGAGTGTCTCTGTCAGATGGCGAGTTTGTCGGGTGTCGTGTCTTGATATGTGTCGCATTGCAATGCATGTCAGACATGCGCGTATAGTTGATGATGATGATGATGATTTGGGTTTTGGGGCGCCGCAACTCCTAGGTTATATGACGCTCACGTGTGCACGCAGATAGAGGTAGGTATACTGCAGACTGGACGCATCTGAACCGCTCTGATGTACTGCAGCCGACGCAAAATACGACAGGCTGGTGCGCCCAATCGTTCCTAGACATATATCACTAAAGCAACACCAAACCAGTAGAAACTAATCAGACAGCTCCAAGCTACAGGTAGTTATTAATTCAGTTAAGCGTTCTCCGACACTATGCACACAGCCAAGCTGAACGGCTCCATCGCCACTACTGGGCACCGCTCAGTTTCACCACTGAAATCCGTCAAACCGGGCCCAGATATTGACAGCGGACGCATCAGACCACACAGCCTGCCGCCAGCTCGCTGCTCTGATTAGGTTTCCGAGCGCGCCAGCCGCGCGTCAACCGCTGCTGCTGCAGCCGATTTCGCTGCTGCAGCCGATTTCTGGTTAGCGATTTCTGGTTCTGGCGGAGGCGTGTGGCATCGCAAGAACGGATCCAACATCAGGGTTGTGCCCTCCCTCGAAAATGACTGAAATCGGACGAACATTTTTTGCTCAACAGTAACATTGCGAATCTCCTGATTTCGCTGGAAATCTAAGCAACTTGTATTTAGGGAAGTTTACAAGTTTGACTCAGTGGCTCAGTGGTAGAATGCTCGCCTGCTGAAAGTTTGATGTAATTCATTTTTAATGTAATAGGAAGAGAAATAACAGAAGTTTCTGGAAAGGTCAGACTTTTGGGGTTTAAGCAAGCTTTTAGACCAATTTTAGCTTGCTCCTGCTCCGCCAATGGTTGCCCCGACCGACAGCGCGGAGTGGTGTGGTGGCGCCGAGTCGTTTCAGTGCTGAGCTGCAGACCCCTGCAGTGCTGGCGATAACCGCAGTAATGGGCCGTCCGGGACCGACTGGACAGAGCTACATCACCTCGTCACAGATCAGAAGAGAGGCCATAGATGCAGCTAATCTGATCGGTCTGCCAGGACCAGACTGGTACTGTGAGCCAGGAGCAGACTGGTACTGTGAGCCAGGAGCAGACTGGTACTGTGAGCCGGGAGCAGACTGGTACTGTGAGCCGGGAGCAGACTGGTACTGTGAGCCAGGAGCAGACTGGTACTGTCAGGCTCCGGGAGCAGACTGGTACTGTGAGCCAGGAGCAGACTGGTACTGTGAGGCAGGAGCAGACTGGTACTGTGAGCCAGGAGCAGACTGGTACTGTGAGCCGGGAGCAGACTGGTACTGTGAGCCAGGAGCAGACTGGTACTGTGAGCCAGGAGCAGACTGGTACTGTGAGCCGGGAGCAGACTGGTACTGTGAGCCGGGAGCAGACTGGTACTGTGAGCCAGGAGCAGACTGGTACTGTGAGCCGGGAGCAGACTGGTACTGTGAGCCAGGAGCAGACTGGTACTGTGCGCCGGGAGCAGACTGGTACTGTGAGGCAGGAGCAGACTGGTACTGTGAGCCGGGAGCAGACTGGTACTGTGAGCCAGGAGCAGACTGGTACTGTGAGCCGGGAGCAGACTGGTACTGTGAGCCAGGAGCAGACTGGTAATGTGGGCCGGGAGCAGACTGGTACTGTGAGCCGGGAGCAGACTGGTACTGTGAGCCGGGAGCAGACTAGTACTGTGAGCCGGGAGCAGACTGGTACTGTGAGACAGGAGCAGACTGCAGTACTGTGAGGCTCCGGGAGCAGACTGGTACTGTGAGCCGGGAGCAGACTGGTACTGTGAGCCAGGAGCAGACTGGTAATGTGGGCCGGGAGCAGACTGGTACTGTGAGCCGGGAGCAGACTGGTACTGTGAGCCGGGAGCAGACTGGTACTGTGAGCCGGGAGCAGACTGGTACTGTGAGCCAGGAGCAGACTGGTACTGTGAGGCTCCGGGAGCAGACTGGTACTGTGAGCCAGGAGCAGACTGGTACTGTGAGCCGGGAGCAGACTGGTACTGTGAGCCAGGAGCAGACTGGTACTGTGAGCCGGGAGCAGACTGGTACTGTGAGCCAGGAGCAGACTGGTACTGTGAGCCGGGAGCAGACTGGTACTGTGAGCCAGGAGCAGACTGGTAATGTGGGCCGGGAGCAGACTGGTACTGTGAGCCAGGAGCAGACTGGTACTGTGAGCCAGGAGCAGACTGGTACTGTGAGCCGGGAGCAGACTGGTACTGTGAGCCAGGAGCAGACTGGTACTGTGAGCCAGGAGCAGACTGGTACTGTGAGCCGGGAGCAGACTGGTACTGTGAGCCAGGAGCAGACTGGTACTGTGAGCCAGGAGCAGACTGGTACTGTGAGCCAGGAGCAGACTGGTACTGTGAGCCAGGAGCAGACTGGTACTGTGAGCCGGGAGCAGACTGGTACTGTGAGCCAGGAGCAGACTGGTACTGTGAGCCAGGAGCAGACTGGTACTGTGAGCCGGGAGCAGACTGGTACTGTGAGCCGGGAGCAGACTGGTACTGTGAGCCAGAAGCAGACTGGTACTGTGAGCCGGGAGCAGACTGGTACTGTGAGCCGGGAGCAGACTGGTACTGTGAGCCGGGAGCAGACTGGTACTGTGAGCCGGGAGCAGACTGGTACTGTGAGCCGGGAGCCGACTGGTACTGTGAGCCGGGAGCAGACTGGTGCTGTGAGCCGGGAGCAGACTGGTACTGTGAGCCGGGACCAGACTGGTACTGTGAGCCGGGAGCAGACTGGTACTGTGAGCCGGGAGCAGACTGGTACTGTGAGCCAGGAGCAGACTGCAATACTGTGAGGCTCCGGGAGCAGACTGGTACTGTGATCCGGGAGCAGACTGGTACTGTGAGGCTCCGGGAGCAGACTGGTACTGTGAGCCGGGAGCAGACTGGTACTGTGAGGCTCCGGGAGCAGACTGGTACTGTGAGCCGGGAGCAGACTGGTACTGTGAGGCTCCGGGAGCAGACTGGTACTGTGAGCCGGGAGCAGACTGGTACTGTGAGCCAGGAGCAGACTGGTACTGTGAGCCGGGAGAAGACTGGTACTGTGAGCCAGGAGCAGACTGGTACTGTGAGCCGGGAGCAGACTGGTACTGTGAGGCTCCGGGAGCAGACTGGTACTGTGAGCCGGGAGCAGACTGGTACTGTGAGCCGGGAGTAGACTGGTACTGTGAGCCAGGAGCAGACTGGTACTGTGAGCCAGGAGCAGACTGGTACTGTGAGCCAGGAGCAGACTGGTACTGTGAGCCGGGAGCAGACTGGTACTGTGAGCCAGGAGCAGACTGGTGCTGTGAGCCAGGAGCAGACTGGCACTGTGAGCCAGGAGCAGACTGGTACTGTGAGCCAGGAGCAGACTGGTACTGTGAGCCGGGAGCAGACTGGTACTGTGAGGCTCCGGGAGCGGACTGGTACTGTGAGCCGGGAGCAGACTGGTACTGTGAGCCGGGAGCAGACTGGTACTGTGAGCCAGGAGCAGACTGGTGCTGTGAGCCGGGAGCAGACTGGTACTGTGAGCCAGGAGCAGACTGGTACTGTGAGCCGGGAGCAGACCGGTACTGTGAGCCAGGAGCAGACTGGTATTGTGAGGCTCCGGGGGATTAACTAACTTGGGTGTCGGAGCTGACGGCTTCGATGGACAGCGTTTAGGCTTGTATTGGTCCTGTCACTATTGCATCATTGCAAGCGGTTTGTTTGGGATCGAGATACGCTGATGAACGTTGTTCAAGAATTCTACAAAGCGTATCAGTGATTGTCCAACTAAAACAATGCAATAACAGCGTAAGACTCGGTCCGCACTGTTTCGCGCTCCAGATACGGGAACAAATCTCATTGTCTCCGGCACGGCATTGTTTGCGCTTGTTATCAACATCTAAAAGGCACCCCTGTTGTCGGAAACTATTGCTTGAGAGGATTCGTATTCACTGGAATTTTCGCCAAAACACTCCGTTGCTCACAGTCCAAACGCCGACATAGGTCGTTCAGTCCAAACGACAAAGACAACGACCGACCTATATCCCCCGCGTCGGGAAAATCAACAATATCGCCGGCCGCAATGATGACCAATGTTATGGCCCAAACAGTAATTGGCTAAGTGATTAATTATATACTGGGAAGTGGGAAGTCATATCTGCCTCAATTTTATTTGCGTTTGAACTTATATTTAAAAATCCAGTTGTTTGCATAGCCATGTACGTTTGACATACACAGGGGTGTTAGTCTGGTGTCATTGCTTTTCTTAATTAAAGTGGTGGTACGGGATTCAAGTTACGAGCACGAATTACTCGAAATATGAGGGTCATTTTGAATTTAATCTGGTGAATTAAGCTAACTTATGAACGAAAAACACCCATCTGAGCTCAACATACATACAATATTGTAAACGATGCAGGTTGATATATTCTACAAGCCTTTGCATATATTTTAAGTCTTGAACTTTGTAATATTGGCTACATCGTGAAATACAGTTATTTTTAACGAACGCTGTTTAACGAACGAACGTTCAATGGTGGCAAGACTGCTCATTGTGCTTATTAAACCAACGTTGGTTAAAATTACGTTTTGGTTCCGGTTGGACAGAGTGGTGCAACGATCGACTTTCGAATCCCTAGCCAGCAGGTAAACAGAACACCGCCATTTCCTGCAGCCATACACAACAGTTCACTGTCCTGACCTGAATCACAGGTGACGGTTGCCATGGTAACAAATAACAGCCGATAACTCATGTGGGTCGATCTGATCATCGTTTACCGCAGCTGTATCTATGTTTATGGATGGAAGCGCTTTGCAATTCTAAAAATATGGCTTGAATTGTTGCGCTTCTTAGCTGTTTCCATAAACTGGTGAAGTGAAGTGTGAATCAGGTGAAGTGAAGTGTGAATCTGCCTGAAATGCCTTCATAATTTAGTAATGCACTCTAAGTACACCTTACTCCGAGTGAAGTGTGAATCTGCCTCAAGTGCCTTCATAATTTAGTAATGCACTCTAAGTACACCTTGCTCCGAGTACACCTATACCTAATTAATCGTATTGAGTATTGGGTTATCGGCATACGTTGGATTGGACGCGTATGACACTCTAACTTGTATAAAATAATAGTCAGTCCTAAAAAATAGTAATGATTTATTGAGATATCTACTTAAAGTTGTTGGTGTTTCAATATTTATATCAGTTGAAACTTTGGCCAATGTCCTCAATGGCGTGCTGATTTTTATATTTCTCACCAATCGATGAATTCAGTGGCGTCGCCGAGCATTTTTGAGTGTGGGGGGGGGGGGGGGGGGTCGGCTGAAATGACGAAAAAAATGTACCCCCCATTTTGTTGCGTGTATTTAAGCCTTTGGAGCATTTTGTTATGTGGATTTTCATGTTAACCGAATCGTCATCGTATTCGGTTCCTCGTAACGCTGAATTGAATTTATAACATTTTTAGCTTCTTATCCTATATCATGGCCCACCGCCTATATTTCTGGGTTTTATCAAGAAAACCCGTTAAAAAAAATCGCGTCGCTTGACGGCGCTAAATAACAATAGGTACTTGTTATTTAGCGCCGTCAAGCGGCGCGAATTTTTTAACGGGTTTTCTTGATACAACCCAGAAATATAGGCGGTAAGCCATGATATTGAAGCTATAAGAAGCTAAAAAATTATAAATTAAATTCAGCGTTACGAGGAACCGAATACGATGACGATGGCTTCGGTATGATGATGGCCACCGATGTGACGCCGCGTGATTTTTTTTTTCATTTTAGGTCGTGGAAAACGAAATTTTAATATTGGAACCAGACCGTGAGTAGAGCCAAGCCTCAGGTAATCCCTTTTCCTGGTTACACATCTCGGTATGATGAAAAATATTGAAATGAAGGTAGTTTGTCATATACATTAGCCTCGGATAGTAAATCACGATGACCGGTGGCAGTCAGCGCTCAATAGTACATATGATAATAATAACTGTATACATATGAACCAAACTGTAACAAACAACTAGTAACAGTGTAAATGGTTTGAAAACAGCAAGGGGCAGAACGAATTTTCCGCGCATAACCGAAGGATGGTTGTAAATGGTCCCTGTGGATTTGGAGGAGCCTGGGGGGAGATGGCTTGGGGAGATGGTCCTGGCCTGGTCCCCACTATTAGCTCCAGCAAGCTGGGCACCGCTGGAGCAGCTTCCGGGTGCCGATGTCCGCATCTGTGCGTTCGCGTCGCCTTTTTCGGAACTCGGCAGACTAGCTAAACATATAGCCCGCTTGAAAGTTAATATTGTATGAAGGGAGTGGGCCCTGGTGGAATTAATTTTCCCATTTTCCACATTTGTATAAGTAATTGCGCAACTTGTGTCATGCCGCGAAGCGGCGCGAAATTTCCACTTTTTGACTGTGGATAGCTGAACTTTGACTGCTGCAAAGACAATTTTTACGATAAATTGATAACTTCCCCCGCAAAAAGTGGTGTGTGTGTGTGGGGGGGGGGGGGGGGGGGGTCAACCACTCATCCTTCTGAGAGTGGGGGGTCGGGACCGTCCCCCGACCCTCCCGTCGGCGACGCCCCTGTATGTTACGGAGGAAATTTCCTTCGTTTTCCTTTCGGAGCAGCGGTGTGTCGAAGGGAAAACAAAGGAAATTTCATCCGTAACTGACTGAAACCATTTCCACGTCGCAGGGGTGTAGGATCCTATTCAGTTGAGGGGACTTCAGCCCCCCCCCCCCCCCCCCCCCCCACACACACACACGCACACACTTGGCTTCAGTCACCCCGACTTGGACGAGGAAGTGAGTCAAATCCCGGGAGAAATCTGTATTTTGGTGGATTTTGATGGTACTTTAAGCGATTTTCCCAGCTCGCCCCCCCCCCCCCCCCCACACGACTTTTCTGGAGAAGCTACGTCCCTGCCACGTCGTATTTTTAATATTCCAATATTGATTTTAATAGGAATTACATGCAACCTAGAATCAGCTTCCGCCATAAAAGTGTGTTTGGGGGAGGGGGTCGGCCGCCATAAAAAGTATGTGTGTGTGTGTGTGGGGGAAGGGTCAACACCCCCCCCCCCCCCCCCCCCCACCCGGTTTTCAAAAGTGTGGGGGGGGGGGTCGTGACCCCCCCAATCCCCCCGTCAGCGACGCCCCTGGATGAAACCTCACTATGCCATCACTTAAAAACAGGGTTGATATCATTTTGTTTTGTATCTCAGGATTATACATGCCTATCTTATTGAGTTATAATGTTTCATTGTTATTGTCTTACCCTTGAGTTGTTTTGCGACTTGAATGATTTAACACATTTCAGTCCATTAAATTAAAAAAGATTATACCGGGTTTTTCATAATGACTGTTACTTTTCAAACAGCTTAAAATGAAAGGAATATATTTGTACATTGGAAAGTAAAATATAATCATGATCGTAAAACAGTAGGGTTTTTATTGATGACAATCTCAGACAGATACGTCAAATCAGTTTTCCGTACTGGCGTTGTTTCTGCGGAGGCAGTTTTCGGCTCCCGGATAGATGTGCCGCGCCGTCAGGTTAGTTATAGATGTGCCGTCAGGTTAGTTATAGATGTGCCATCAGGTTAGTTATAGATGTGCCGTCAGGTTAGTTATAGTTATGTTGTGCCGCACCGCGTGCCTGACATCATCCGGCTCCACCCCTCCATCATCCGACATTGTTTGCCTATAACATTCATCAGACTAATTGTTTCGGGATAATTTTTGCACGGATAAAAACCCACACGGTTTTGCAACAATAGAAACTACAAATCCACGAGCTTTATAATATGTGTGGTCTTCCTATGGCTGATTTAAAAGTAACATTCATTATGACGAACCCTGTATGTTTAGTTTATTTTTACTTGCGATTTTGTCATTTATATATTGTGCTAGCACGATATTTAGGCACATTCCGATTATCAGACTGTGTAAGATGTTGGGTTGGCACGGGGAGGTACCGACACACGGGTGGGATACGAACGGGACGAACAGGTGGGAGGGGCCGACATTGCCGAGCTGCCAACAGACATTCAGGGGCGTCACCACCGATTTCCGAATGGAGGAACGAAGGAACCAATCTACCGCTCGCTAAAATATAAAACTAGCGCATGTATTTTGCATGCCTGTGGTGGTGTGAAAAACGTATATTCCTGTGTTTAGGTATACGATCGAGAACATGGATGTATACAACGTGCAATATTTGTGCGTATTGACAAACCTTTTGCGATGAACTTCGAAAAACGCTCAGGCGCGTCCTATTTTTTTGGCGGGCGACGTTGTCCAGGTCTATAAACTGCGAGGAACGCGTCCTCCTTTCCCTCCCGCTTTCGCCGTCCGTGGCGACACCAGTTGCCTGAGTTAGCTGACCTCTCTCCACTGATGTCTCCACGGGGAACAACTCAGCGATTCACTCCCGCTGCGCTACGGGAATAACCCTGCGATTCCCTCCCACTGCGCTACGGGAATAACCCTGCGATTCACTCCCACTGCGCTACGGGAATAACCCTGCGATTCACTCCCACTGCGCTACGGGAATAACCCTGCGATTCACTCCCACTGCGCTACGGGAATAACCCTGCGATTCACTCCCACTGCGCTACGGGAATAACCCTGCGATTCACTCCCACTGCGCTACGGGAATAACCCTGCGATTCACTCCCACTGCGCTACGGGAATAACCCTGCGATTCACTCCCACTGCGCTACGGGAATAACCCTGCGATTCACTCCCACTGCGCTACGGGACAAAACCATCCTACTCACACAGTCACGCCGATCGTATTGTGACTGAAGACGCCAGGAAGACCGGCCTGGGGCGCGGCCGTCGTTCTGACAGCGAGGCAGCAAACCACCCAACCTCCCTGCCGTACCGAGAGGGCAGCCCGGGCGGGGAGCAGGAGGTGACGGGCCAGAAACCTCCTCTGCGACGGGCCGGACCGGGGCGCGGGCAGCGAGGCGGCCCCGGCAGGAGCAAACTCGGCACATCGGTACTCACCGCGATGAGGTGCACAGCCGGCGGCGACCACGGCAGAGGGATCAATAGCGAAGAGCCGCGCCCCGACTGACATCTAGCGGCCGACTGCCGAGGCTGGCGGGATCGATGGTCGGCACCGCCTCCCCCGCAGCCAATCAATTGAGCGGGAGCTGGGGATGGGGATGGGGATGGGGATGGTGATGGGGATGGGGATGGGGATGGGGATGGGGATGGGGATGGGGATGGGGATGGGGATGGGGATGGAGATGGAGATGGAGATGGAGATGGAGATGGAGATTGAGATGGAGATGGAGATGGAGATGGAGATGGAGATGGAGATGGAGATGGAGATGGAGATGGAGATGGGGATGGGATGGGGATGGGGATGGGGATGGAGATGGAGATGGGGATGGGGATGGGGATGGGGATGGGGATGGGGATGGGGATGGGGATGGGGATGGGGATGGGGATGGGGATGGGGATGGGGATGGGGATGGGGATGGGGATGGAATGGGGATGGGGATAGGGATGGGGATGGGGATGGGGATGGGGATGGGGATGGGAATGGGGATGGGGATGGGGATGGGGATGGGGATGGGGATGGGGATGGGGATGGGGATGGGGATGGGGATGGGGATGGGGATGGGGATGAGATGGGATGGGGAGGAAATGTGCCTGAGGTTGGAGCTTGGGGCTGAGGCTGGGACTAAGGCTGAAGATGGGACTGATATTCATATGGAATACTTGGTGGTGATATAAACTATCTGATTAAATGAATAAATAAAGATGGGTAAAGCTAGTTTATGTGTAATAGAGGGACAGATGGCTTGCAACTAACTTCGTCATTGACATGGGCTTAAGTTGCCTGATTATTTCCGGAGATGAAACCCATCTGGTCTATGACCTGGATATTTGATGGGTAGTGTGCGGAATTTGTATGATAACTTACTGTCTATTGGAGAGCATACATATGTAAAACTGAGGCAGTTTTGTAGGTGAATGTCGCCTGAGCTGAAAAGTTTCAACTACTGCCTGATCCGTTGGCTCAGAGTACTTATTTGCACTGGTCAGACTGAAATAAAAGTTTTGACCCAAGGCTAAAATGTTTGCCTTAAACCAATAATGGCACGAAATCCTAATAAAGTCGAGCCATGAACCTGGGAAAATCATCACGTCCCAGTCCATCCATCGACATCGGACAGCAAACACCACTCTACGTGGCATGGTAACCACTCCAACCTCGTCTCACAGTCCCCTCTGCACCAGACCCGTCTTCACCAACATTAACTTGTCGCTATCGCTTCCGTTAAAGGGACTGTCCCACCTTCCCAAAAGTTGTCAAATGTACGTCGCTTGTGGTGCAAAATATGAAGTAATTGCTGCCGAACACGATTATGACATTTGTGTCTCACAAACAGTGCTCAATTTCATAAACAGTTAATTTTTAATATTTGGGTTGATGACGTCATATTGAGTTCTAGAGAGCTACACAGAAATCCTTTACGCTGCCAAAGTACGGGCACCATTATTTCGAGACAATTCTGGCGCTTTGAATACAAAACAAACCAATTACCAAACCATTGAAACGTAGCAAATATCTCCAAGGTTCACGTTAAAACAAGTCGCCTATCATCGCCATTTGGTAAAGAGAGGTGACGTCATCGGCTTTTAGCCCCTATTCAAATACACGTAGGGCTTATTCGTTACAATTGTCAAGACCAAGCTCGATTTTTTTCTCGATTAGACCTATGTGGTTATTTTAACTGCTACCCTACTTAATTTCAATGCAAATCCAACGGCATGGCTATCTCAACTCAAATATGATGTTAAGGTGGAAGTGTCCCTTTAACCCGCGCCCCGCTGGGTCTCCAGCCGAACGCGCCCCGCTGGGGGAAGGGGGCAGATTCTGCCCCCTCGTTATCTTCCGAACCAATAACCGCAGCGAGATGCGCAAGGCGGTAATCGAAAGCTCTCAGTGAGACACATCTAAAGAATACGCGAAAGTTTCAAAATAAGGGCACGGTCAGGTCAAATGTCAAAATTGAGGTATTTGTTTTTTGGGGGCTATACTTTCCATCCAAAGCCTTAGATTGCGACTATTATCGCACAAAGTGCTTTCTAGGGTATAATGTATCTCCCACATAAGCAAAAGTGAAATTGTAAACAAAGATCGAGGTCAAGGTCGGGTCACAAAACGTCACAGGTCTACGAAAGCCATGCGTCACATGTTGTATGGGTTATTTTACACGTATAATTCGATAGTAACAGTCATTTTCACAACCTGACCCCATGTAATGGCCCTCAGGTCCAGTAGCGTACCCAGGATTCACTCCTGGGCCCTGTTTCACCAAGTGAATATATTCATGCCGTACTTCCGAAAAGTACGGCATCCAAAGTATGACAGTAATACTATTCTGTTTCACCACGGTAATATATTACTTGCCGTAGGGAATATATTCGAAGAGAAATATTCGCGCATGCACTCAGAGCCGCGCGCTGATTGGCTAGCGGGCGGCACTATATTTTCCGTCTGCAGACGTAAATAACGGAAAATATATGCTTATCTATATTTTTGATATATATTAATACTTTGATATTTATTTATATTTTCATTTATATATAATTACATGGTTTTCAAAGGACTTGTACTTATAGTTATACTTATATTTATATTTATTCCGCTTTCTTAGATATGCAGTCAAATACATACACAGTTTATTTTTGTGTAAGTTTACACACAGTGTAAGCTTTGATTACGACCAACATACGAAATACCGTCCTTTCTATATCTACCGTCCTTTCTATGCAATTTCTTAGTAAGTATATCTCACCTAAATAGTTATCCGCAGACAAATCTGCATCACCGTTTGAACGTGGTTGAAAACGCGTTTTCTACTAATAGGCCCAACATGGCCTCACCAGCTTCAACTTCACCTTCCATTCTCCAGAACAACGATTCTTAAAACAGATGCCAGCAAAAACACCAACAGGAACAGTTGAAAATGCAAAAAACGAACGACACAACAATGAATAATAAAACAATAAATATGCCACTAAAATTCGTTGACCAATCTATCCGTTGATGATTCAATAGCAATATAACCCGCACTGAGCTTGGCGCTGAGAATGCAAAGTATGCCACTAAAACTGGCATACTTTGAATGTAAGCAAACACGGCAATCAGCTGGCTAAAGAAGTAGATCGGCCGGTCGAAATGGAATATATTCCAAAAATGCCGTACTTTGGCTGTCATACTTTGGATGGCATAAGTATTCCAGTACGGCATTTGGTGAAACAGAATATGTCAAAGTATAACAAAAGTGAATATGTACGGCACCGAAAAGGAATATATTCACTTGGTGAAACAGGGCCCAGGAGGTGAAATTTTTGATCAGGGGGGGGGAGGTGGGGCATAAGGTACCTCAACCAAAAAAAAACGGATTTGGCTCACTATATTGTTAGAGGGGCATATTTTCAACATTTTTATCTCTCAAAAAAAAAAAAAATCATTTGTTCGACCAAAGGGGCACGTACAAAAGGAGGGATGGGGAGCAATTGCCCCCTCCCCCCTTGGGTACACCTATGCTCAGGTCAAGGTCAGGTCACAATAAGGACACAATTTGAAATGGATTACTCTAAATAGAAAAGGCATGTTTCTAGACCAACTTTGTCTCAGAAATACAGCGGTGGCATTTATTTGTCTGTAGCTGGTCACTGAAAGCCAACAAAACGCAACTTAAAAAGATGACGTCATGAGTTATTTTTACCTAGGGAGCCATAAGTCAGTCAAAAATAAAGATATTGCTTTGAAATTTGGTTTGGATATCGTCCATACTTGGTTCTTTAATATATATATTGCGTTTTTTAATATCTTGTGGAAATTTTTCCGAAAAACTCAGTTTTTTTTATTTTTTGGAGTCTAAAACCCACAAATTGGGAAATCCGAGACAGTCATTTTGAAGAGAATGTTATTTGCCTTCTTTTGACGCTTTAATTGGCAATTTTCAACAAAACTCGATTGGCTACGATTTGTCAAACATCTATCGTTTTTCCACCAAAAATGGCATGACATAACGTCATTAAAACGTCATTAACTCCCAACGTACTGAATTAATTTCATTTACATTTTGTAAGAAGACGTAGAATTGATGTAGAATAAGATACTGAAAGTTTCACGTTGATATCTATCATAGTTTTCAAGTTATTGAGAACATCCGAGAGCGGGGGCAGATCCCCCTCCCCCAGCTGGGCGCTTACCCGCTCCCGCGTGGCAACCGCCAGACCTGATTGTCTGTATTCCGTACTCGGTGTGAACGCCTCGCACATAACGGGTCATTATTACGTCACAGGAATCAACAATAGCGATTACTCCGACCGACGGCGGTGTCGGCGGCGGTGGATTCGATCGGAATCAATGTTTCACGGTGGGGTGGAAGGGGGTAATCGGCCCACTGTCCGTGTCCGTGCGCTCCCAGTCCCTGATCGCATTACGACGCTGGTGATTGGTGACCGGTGGCATGACAGGCCACAGTGGTATGGTTGGTTTCAGTGGCATGACAGGCCGCAGTGGTATGGTTGGTCCCAGTGGCATGATGGGTCCCAGTGACATGATGGTATTAGTGACATGGTGGGTCCAGTTGCATGGCGGGTCCCAGTGGCATGATGGATTTAGTGGCATGGTAGGCCACAGTGGCATCATGAGTCCAGTGGCATAGTAGGCCCAAGTGGCATGACAGGCGCCAGTGGCGTGATGGGTTTAGTGGCATGTTATTAGTAGGCCCTGGTGGCATGGGAGACCCAGAGGAATCACAGGCCCCAGTGGCATGACAGGCACCAATGGCATGATAGGCCCAGTGGTAATGACAGGCCCTAGTACCATGATGGGCTTAGATGCATATAGCCCATCATGGTACTAGGGCCTGTCATTACCACTGGGGACTATCCATGCCACTCCAGTGGGATATATAGGCCCCAGTGGTATATAGGTCCCAGTGGCATATAGGTATCCAGTGGCATATAGGTATCAGTGGTATATAGGTATCCAGTGGCATATAGGTATCAGTGGTATATAGGTCTCCAATGGCATATAGGTCTCAGTGGCATATAGGTATCCAGTGGCATATAGGTCTCAGTGGTATATAGGTCTCCAGTGGCATATAGGTCTCCAGTGGCATATAGGTCTCCAGTGGCATATAGGTATCAGTGGCATATAGGTATCCAGTGGCATATAGGTATCAGTGGTATATAGGTCTCCAGTGGCATATAGGTATCAGTGGTATATAGGTCCCAGTGGCATATAGGTCTCCAGTGGCATATAGGTCTCCAGTGGCATATAGGTCTCAGTGGTATATAGGTCTCCAGTGGCATATAGGTCTCCAGTGGCATATAGGTCTCCAGTGGCATATAGGTATCAGTGGCATATAGGTATCCAGTGGCATATAGGTATCAGTGGTATATAGGTCTCCAGTGGCATATAGATATCAGTGGTATATAGGTCCCAGTGGCATATAGGTCTCCAGTGGCATATAGGTCTCCAGTGGCATATAGGTCTCCAGTGGCATATAGGTCTCCAGTCCTGCTACACAAATACCAGCAGGGGTACTTGCATTCTCTTTAATAGGAATCTTGAGCATGATGTTATTGTTGAATTCACCAGCGATATATATCATTATGTATTATTAGAATGTAAGATAGATGCTGACACGTACGTGGTAGGCAGTATACCATGCCACAAACCGAGGCGAACCTCATTTCTATGGACGCATAGACGAAGTTCTAGACAGCGTTGATTGCGACCATGTTATTCTCGGTGGAGACTTCAACATTATTATAGATGCTGAGCACGATTGCTATGGTTACGTTCGTGAAAATAACGTTAACGCCAGAAGAGTTCGCCACGGGCCGGGCTGGTCCTATGGGCCATGGGCCGGGCCTGGACCGGGCCTGGACCGGGTCTGGACCTGGCATCAACTTTAAGGAAATCACCGGGCTCTGGGCGGGCCTGGGCTGAGAGTGTTGAAGTCACGCGCGCAAGCTCAGGTCAGAGCATACAAATATTTTAACCAGCAGTTCACTTCCACAGCATACACTGTTGCTGTGGCTGTGGCTTTTGTTTCGTTTTGGTTAGCATAGTTGGTTTATTGTTTCACATGTATAGTATACAAGTAAATATGCTAGGATAATGATTGCACATTTTGTGGAAATCATTATATGCTTAAAGGGAAGTGTCGACCTTCACATGGGGTTTTGAACTGAGATAGCAGAATTGTAGCTTGAATATAGAAATAATATGATCCAATGTTCGTTTTTCTCAAAACTCTACCTCAACGGCTCTAGAGCAGATTTTAGGACGAACCGCCAAGGTTTATACCGGATGGGAGGCTTATACCAGATTGACTGATGACGTCACAGCATTATAGCCCAATGAACTTGGCTTTATTTCGCCAAACTTGAGGGCCTTGGTGACTGCCGTCCGCCCCGCAGTTTTTGCCCCGCATTTGATTTATTGTTAAGGGCTTATCCACAAGTGGCTATTACGGCCCAATCAATACATGATAGTCACAGCACACACACACGAAATAAAATGTATATACGCGGCACTCAAATCATTTTGAGAAGTGCTGCATGAGAATAGTGGTGTTCAGACTAGCATTCGCACGGTGTGTACAGTACTCAAAATTTTCGCGCCGCTCCGCGGCGCAATTTGTTTAAGAGTTCCACGCCTTGAGCTTAAAAAATATTCCAAGTTGGTATAGCTAATTCCAAATTGGTCTCGCTGGTTCCAAAGTTGATATGGCAGTTTGCTAACCCCGGCTCCTAAAAGTTGGTATGGGCCATGCCATACCCGTCATATTGGATTTCCATCCTTGTAACGCGCCTTTTCATCCGTTTTGTTTGGCCCTTTCAACACTTGGGAAGGGGGCCCTTTCAACGCTCGAGAAGGGGCCCTTTCGAGGCGCCGCCCCCCCCCCCCCTGGACGAAATCCTGGCTACGCGCCTGGTCAGGGATGGGGTGCGATGGGGTGCCTCTGAACGTGCGCACGTGCACACCCCTATTCTCTATCTCAGGAACGGCTGAGCCGATTGTGTTCGAATTTTGTGTGTGGTTAGGGCCCCTCAGCCACCGCCTTCCCACAAGTCAGGGGTGCCTCTGCACGTGCGCACGTGCACACCCCTATTTGATATCTCAGGAACGGCTGAGCCGATTGTGTTCAAATTCGGTGTGTGGTTAGGGACCTATCAGCCACCGCCTTCCCACAAGTCAGGGGTGGGGTGCCTCTGCACGTCCGCACGTGAACACCCTTTTTTATCTCAGAAACTACTTGCCAGATGGAGTTGAAACTCACCATAGATTTCCTTCGAGCTTGCTCATTCATCGCCAACTACGATGCCTTACTGGCACTTTAAATCACTTGATTATATATACTTGATTTGTATATATTGCGTGCTGCAGCTGCACACCAAATCGCTTTGAAGACTCACGCTACAAAATGCGCAATTTGAGGCTTCGACTTAGTCTCGGCCACAAACTGTGCATTTTGTCGCGCTCGTCCACAAAGCTATAGCAGCGCAGTAGTCGCTGTATATAGTAGTCGCTGTATACAGTAGTCGCTGGTAATGCCACAAACAAAGCCACTGCTGTCAACCACGGTAACCACGGTAACCACGGTACCACAACCAAGCCACGGTAACCACAACCACGGTAACATACCATGGAGGACATTCTCGTGTCAGCTGTCAGTCCACCAACATCACATGAATTATCACTTGAATTATAGGACCATACAGTTCGTCGTTGCGCTACAGTTGTGTCAGCCGATCCGATCCCTTTTGTCAATGCCGCTTATATATTGAACGGGATCGAGGTTGTGGCTGATGCTCCACGACAACACGACCCACGGGCAGCGCACGCAACGATTCTCTGGTCTAAAAAGAGGGGTTTCATGATGCGCAGTGAAAATATCGCGAGCGCAGAATGTTTTTTTCTTAAAGCACTTACTCAATCCTTCATCAAAGTCTAAACGGTGCCCAAGGAGGTACGAACATCTCAACGTGGAGGTGGTAAGACCACATTTTAAGCCGAGTTGTATTGCATCGCCGCCAGTCTAATGCATACATGAAGTTAATTTTAAGTAAGAGTGACATGACACCCACGGAACCTTGTTCCTACGCCTTTGTCTAGAACTCCTGAGCTCACGCTCAAGACCGTCAACGATAAGACTGCGCCGCAATGTATTACTGCAATGTGAGGAACAGCTTAGGTGCATCAAACCGCTGCCAGCAACAAACTGCTCGAAATAGGTCGGCGATGCAGTGGATCGATACGTGCTTGGTCATTCTCTAATGGAACGAAAGTACCCGATGCCTGTATTCTGATTTCCCGTGAGCAATAAAGAGCATGCGACTCACGTAAGTACCTAGAAAGGACCTCTAGCAATGTTGTATGTACGGTTCTAAAAGTAGCAACTCTTAACCCGCGCCGTGCCGGTGCTCGGCGCTACCTTCGCCGTGCTGAAGGGGGGGGGGGGTGTTTAGACCCCCTCTAACTCGAAAACTAAAAGGGCTAGAAAGAAGCAGAAAAATCGTTTAAAAGCTCTTGACAAGCACATTCGAATTTATTTCAGATATTTTCCTCAAGTCAATATTGAGGTCACCAGAGGTCATCAAAGGTCAGATTTTCCAGTTTTAGGACTTCGCTCCAGAAACCCCCAGATATCACAGGAACTGATATCTAAGAACAAACAGAAAACAGCAAGGGAGAGCTCTTACAAAATTGAATCGGCAGGATGTCCTCAGATTTGACCTCAGGTCAATAGTTTATCCTCCAGAGCTCATCAAATGTAAAAAAGCCCATTTTTTCTTCACAAAACAGTTTTCACGAATAACTTTTTTCTCATAACGACAAGGCAATAGTTTTGACACCATCGTGTTTGTCTCGTCAAGGCGCTTCGATTAATATTAGTTTTGACCAGGTTAGGTCAACTTAAAAATCTGACCTCAGGTCAAGGTCAAGTGGTGACCCAAATAGGTCATGTTGCATATGGGAAGACGTGTCTCGACGCGAAACAAACACATAAGTGTCGGTTTCACTTCTCTATCGTCATTGTGTCGAGAGTTATTGACATACAACTGTTGGGGACCTCGGATGACCTCGGCTGAGCCTGTAGGGGTCACTGAACAAAAATGGCACCTAGATCATCAAGAATGGCCTATAATAGCATGATCCAGAAGAACTGCTATCTTGCGTATCCTTGTATTAGGAAGCATTTGAATATTTCCCCGTTGACTTATAATGGGAAGGTCACGAAATTGACCCGACCTTAGGTCGCTGATATAAAAAAATCAAAGATAAACGAATTGTAGATATATATGACCTTATGAAATCCTGTAAGTGTAAAACCGATCATCCAAAAACTGTGACTGTGGTACAACCACAAGGTTTTTCTGGAGGTGGGGTCACGTGACCTGGTCTGGTGATCTGACCTGAGATGACCCGAGGATTTTTTTTAACATAATGTGCGCAATTGATGCCCAAACAGCTGTGCCAAAAACAGCGGCGCTGCGCGCCGCCGTTTTTCCGCTATCGTCGAAAAACCTGAGGGGGTGTCTACCCCTCCCCCGGCACGGCGCGGGTTAACACAACATTTAGGAATACCGTTGGCCGAAAGGGTCATCTAAAAGCAAAACCACTCTTGTTTTTATCGATATCGATATTACTATTTGATAAGCGTCTGTCTGTCTGTCTCTCCGGAACGAATTTAACACAGTAAAGTGGCAGTTATACATTGCAGTACCACATTGATATAGAGTGCGTTCGGAAGAGCAATTCTCCCACGGATTTCGCGAAATATTTTGCGATTGGCCGTTCAGAGAGCTCGAAACGAGAGATTTCTCGCGGGATTTCGCGAAATAACGTGGAATCGCCGGCGCATGTCACGGCGGTGTTTTCAAAGATGGCGGACCACGTTGAGGAGATGGGGTAAGTGTAGAATCACCGATATAGATGGAAATATGTGATTTTCATGATTGGTAACTGTGTTATAATATGTGACATGCTTCCAGATGCATATCATGTCTACTTGTGGACCTATTAATAATTCATTGTATATTTAATTGCTTATAGTGGTGGTGATGACAATGGCCAATGGTAATGGTTTTTATTCTTGATTTGTTGTGTCATCTGTGATCAACAGTAATAGTAGTCTCTCTCAAAATAATTGCTGCCAACCAAAGATAATTGTTATGAAATAATTGTGTAGATACCTACATGACGCACATACGGCGAACCAGGCGATTTTTTCGCGAAATTCCTACCGAACGACCATGATAAATTTCGCGAAATATTTCGCGAAAATTTGCACCTTCCGAACGCACCCATAAGCACGAAATGCACGCGATTTTAAGGTTTTCAAAAGAGTTTAAGGATGCTACTGATGCTGCTCCGCGATGCTGGCTAGGCGCTGATGAGTGTGTGTGGCGAGTGTGTATGGCGAGTGTGTATGGCGAGTGTGTATGGCGGGTGTGTATGGCGGGTGTGTGTGGGTCTGTGATTTACATTTGAATGTCCAAGCTTTTACCATATTGACGTGCGACTTGGAAAAGCCACGCTCGATGTGGAAGGGTTGCAAAATACATGTCTATGTAGATGTCTATGTCTACCGAGTGGTGTATAATTCGTACATTTCCGACGCATTTGATACGATAGTTACAGACAGTTTTAAGTTGTGCAGTGTTGGGCGTAGGTTGGTGCTGCAACTAACATAGAAGGAGGTGTTAAGAAATATTTTACCGTAAAAAAAAACTGTTTACGGATACGAGTTTTACATCGCTTCACTCCAGTCAAAAGCCAATAAGATCCGACCACGGATACTACAGTGTCACAACCAATGAGAAGCAATCACAGAATCACTGCGAAACGAAGATCATCGACATACGGTACGGCATATATCAATGAACATATACGCTAAGCCGGGGTGGAGTTTTCACGGGTTTAACGGGTGTATAACGGGTGCCATAGGTGTTCCACGGGTATAATGGGTGAGTGCCGGCTATAACGGGGTTATCACATGTTCCACAGGGGCACAACGGGTACTACGGGTGTATATCGGGCACCGTAGGTTTTTGACGGGTACTTCGGGTGTATGACGGGTACAAAAACGTATTATAGGTACGACAGGTGTCACGGTACGGGTTATCAATCCCTTATTGCCTAGCACTGGCTTGCACCACCACTTGACACCAGTAATCGCCCAGCGGAGCGGACGGGTTAGCACTAGTATATTACTGTTTGAAGAGCCTCTATGCGTGTGCGTGTGCGTGTGCGTGTGCGTGTGCGTGTGCGTGTGCGTGTGCGTGTGCGTGTGCGTGTGCGTGTGCGTGTGCGTGTGCGTGTGCGTGTGCGTGTGCATGTGCGTGTCCGTGTGCGTGTGCGTGTGCGTGTGCGTGTGCGTGTGCGTGCGCCTCTGTCTCTGTCTCTGTCTCTGTCTCTGTCTCTGTCTCTGTTTCTGTCTCTGTCTCTGTCTCTGTCTCTGTCTCTGTCTTTGTCTCTGTCTCTGTCTCTGTCTCTGTCTCTGTCTCTGTCTCTGTCTCTGTCTCTGTATCTGTATCTGTATCTGTCTCTGTCTCTGTATCTGTCTCTGTCTCTGTCTCTGTCTCTGTCTCTCCTGAATCTCATGTTATCTCGTGAAAAACATAAATTATTTGTTCAAGTTATCTCCCGAAAAAAATATCATGTTTTTTCACATTTATCCGGCTCCCGCCGGTGGTGTATTTAACATATAACAATAATGTGTCGGATAATCACTACAACCGCCCCTAAAGCCACCAATCACAGAAACAAATCAACAATCACCAATCACTACAACCGCCCCTAAAGCCACCAATCACAGAAACAAATCAACAATCACCAATCACTACAACCGCCCCTAAAGCCACCAATCACAGAAACAAATCAACAATCACCAATCACTACAACCGCCCCTAAAGCCACCAATCACAGAAACAAATCAACAATCACCAATCACTACAACCGCCCCTAAAGCCACCAATCACAGAAACAAATCAACAATCACCAATCACTACAACCGCCCCTAAAGCCACCAATCACAGAAACAAATCAACAATCACCAATCACTACAACCGCCCCTAAAGCCACCAATCACAGAAACAAATCAACAATCACCAATCACTACCATGCACAAAATGCATAACTTCGCAATAAACAAAACACGAACCAATCACACTAAAGAAACGAGCAATCGCACTGCACACAATACACACCACGCTGAGATCCCCAACAGCACCGGCACCGGCAGCGCAGATGGCCGCCACAACCGTGTTTATATTTACCGTAACAACTTCGACGGAGACGGTGGTAGCGGCGGCGGCGGCGGCGGCGGCGGCCGGGTCCCACCGCTGAGAGCAGCGCGCCGCGGCGCAGACCCAGCCGGTCACACGCGAACCGGCAGACACGTCAATCACCACCGACACGCTCGCAGCATCCTGGGGGGTGACGGAAGCGGATCACCGGACAAGGGTGTGCACAAGGCGGTGTGCATGTGTGCCTGCGGTGGCGCGTGTGCGGTGGTGCGTGTGCGTGTTCGGTAGTGCGTGTGTGTGCACGTGCGCATTACAGGGTGTGTGCGGGCCTATAACGTTTGAATGCTGTGTGTCAGTCCGCCTGAATGTGAATATGTTGCATAGGCCCCCCACTTCTTTTCAAACATATCCTGTTTGTTGGCTAATCTAGCTGTGTTATATTATATTTCGGCTTCCCACTTCAATTTGTTCTTTAAGTGAATAACGTTCGGCTGGGTTTCTTTACAGCGTGCCTCATAAATTACCGTTTTTGCTAATGTGATTATACAGGTTACTATTGCACTTAAGTTTGTTGGAAATAACCAAGTTTGGAGATTGGGTTTGGAAGTTGGAAGCTTGGGGATTCAAGTTGATTTTATATTCTCTCGGGATATCCGTTTTACTGGAATTGATGAATGACTGAACTCTGGGACAATGCCAGTACATATGAGCTAGTATTTCAGGCTCTTTTTGACAAAATGTGCAATTTGCATTCTCTTTGGCATTTATTATTTTTAAATATCTGTTAGTTGTAATGGTTCGATTGATAAGTTTATAATGAAACATTACGATGTGTGCTGAACGTGTGACACCAATTAATTCCACAACACTGTTGTCTTCGAAACATCCGATATCTCGTATCCATTTTACTTTTTGGCGTGCGGTTGTTCGAGCGATTTCACTTTGTCTGGATTCCAAATATGTATAATAGGCCAAGCGTGGCAAATTGGGGGGTTCATTACTAGATTCATTCTAAATGGTATTATGGGTCCCGAAGCTTTAGTCAATGTTACTAGTTTCACACTATCAGGTAAACTTCTCACTAAACTTTCGTAACATAGAAATGTCATTCTTATTTCAAAATTATCTTCTAAGGTTTCCTTAGTGTGTAACCGTCCTGTATTTTCATTGACCAAGTCGGCGAGAAAGCGAAGGCCTTTCCTATACCAATCGTTTACGATAGAACATTTTAATTTTGTGTGGTCTGAGAACCACAGGCTTTCAGAAAGCATTTGGGGCATACCTGGATTATTACGAGCGAGCGCTTCGCGCTCGCTCGTAATAATTGGTAATAATCCCGTGGTATATGGGAAAAATCTGAATATGAGCGGCCCGGACAACACCCGGCCCGACCCGGCCCGACCCGGCCCGTGGCGACGCTTTTGAGAAGCTAATATCTCTGCAACCGCACGTCCGATTGACAAGCGGGTTTCTTTGCTGAGTAGCCCCATCCAACTAAACCTGTTTGAGACCGATGCCGACTCATGTCGGTCACTACTACTGCACGTGGCGCGAGCCGCGTGAGGGGTGTTGAAAAGTGTGTTCTCGCAAAAACTCTGCAACGGCTGGGCCGATTGTGTTCAAATTTGGTGTGTGGTTGGGGACCTCTCAGCCGCCACTTTCCCACAAGTCATGGGTGGGGTGCCTCTGCATGTGCGCACGTGCACACCCCTATTATATATCTCAGGAAAAGCTGAGCCGATTGTGTTTAAATTTGGTGTGTGGTTAGAGACCCCTCCGCCGCTGCCTTCCCACAAGTCATGTGTGGGGTGCCTCTGCACGTGCGCACGTGCACACCCCTATTATATATCTCAGGAACGGCTGAGCCGATTGTGTACACATTGGTGTATGGTTAGGGACCTCCAGCCACCAATTTCCCACAAGTCAGGAGTCGGGTGCCTCTGCACGTGCGCAAGTGCGCACCTTTTTTTGTATCTCAGAAACCACTTGCCCTATCAAGTTGAAATTCACCATACATTTCCTTCGCGCTCGCTCGTTCATCGCCGACTACGGCGCCCTACTGGTACATACGGCTGAAAACGGTGAAGGCTTCCAGGACATCTTTCCAGAAGGGGTTCTTTATTTCTGTGTTAAATTTCTGCAATTTTGTACTTCCATAGCAGAGCATATCTTGGATATTTGGCAATTCATTTGAGACTAATTGTGCCCAAACAGCGTTCGAATTCATCAATCTCTTGAGCCATGTCAGTTTCATACTTTTTATAAACGCTTGTACATCAACCATATGTAATCCGCCAAGTGCGTAATTCTGAATAACTTTGGCACGTTGTATAGGGTCTCGTTTGCCTCCACACAAGAAAGAAAAGAACAAACGCTCAAGTTGTTCTAATTCGGTTTGGGATCGTTTCTGCAGAGCCGTAAACAAGTGGACTAATTTAGAAATGAGCAGTGACTTCACCACTATAATTTTACATATGGGAGTGAGATTTCTCATGTGCCACGGTGCTATTTATTTGTATATCTGCAATAGTTTTGGCTCATGGTTTATTTGTATTATGTTATCATTATTATTTGTGAAAGTTATACCTAATATCCTCATTTGGCACTATATACCAGAGTTGTTTTCACTATACTGTTGCTATGGAACACCAATTTGGAGGCATGATGGTTTTTTTCAATGTTCAGGTTCAGCCCAGAACATTCTGAGACAGTTTTTAATTCGTGTAAGGCCTCTTGCAAGCAAGCAGAGTTTTTTTTAAAGGAATAACACTGTATCATCTGCATATTGTGATAGTCTGACTTCTTGGCTTTCTGACAGCTGAATGCCAGTCAGGAGTTGTGATCGTTTTATTTGGTTTGCTAGAACATTAACTGCAAGGTTGAATAGATTGCCCGATGCTGGGTCTCCTTGTCGTATTCCACGTTTTAGGTAAATGTTGTCACCTAAGTGACCATTCAGCATTATCCGCGATAATTTTTTTTGTATTTAAGTATAACGTGTTTATCATATTTCTGAAATGTGGTCCAAACTTATATTGCTCTAGCACTCGAGACACAAATTCCCATGATAGTGAGCCAAACGCCGCCTCGAAATCAGCTGACACGATCAGCCCAGACCTTTTTTTGTTAGCGAACTATTTATTACGTCATATACCAAGCGCGTGCTTTCTCCAATATATCGTCCATTGATATATGCTGTTTGACATAGATCTACCAGCTTCCCTGCCACATGCTGTAGTCTGGCTGAAATATCGGCTGATATATCAGCCGCTATTTCAAATAAAAAATACAATTATATATGGTTTTAAAATCAATATTTAGCAATGTAATTGGGCGCCATGCTTTATATTATCAGGTGATTTTCCGGCTTTTGGTATCATTGTAATAACACTTTCTCTATGTGATAGCAACGTCTTATTCAGCTGAGAGCAAAACACAAAGGCCCTATACAAAAAAAGGTCTCAACTTGTTCCAGAAATATTGAAAAAACATGCCTTATAACCATTTGAACCAGGTGATTTGCCCTTCTTCATTCCTTGCATCGCTTCTGTTAATTCTTGGAATGATAATGGCTGTTCAAGAAGCATACGTTCATTGATGCTTAGTGATGTTATAACATTTTCACTGATAAAGCTACGAACTGATGGTGGCATGATATGCACTTTGCTATATTTATTCGATAAGTGTTCTGTACATGTTTGAAGTATTGGGGAAGTTCGTATTAGGTTCCGTTCGTCAATTTTAAGTACTGTTACTGTCTTTCTCATGGCATTTATTTGTTCTAAACCAATCAAATATGTAGATGATTTTGCACCATCTTCATGCCATCTGGTCCCAGACCGTATGATGAGACCATTGATGTGAGGCTTTCTAAGATTGTCAAGTTGTTCTTCTGTGTACGCTTTCAAGCTAGAAGCATTCTCTTCCGATCTGGTCTGCGAAAATGTTGAGTGAGCATGAGCTATTCGTGTAATTAGTATTTTTCTTTGATACGTTTTGCTTTTTTGTGAATATCGGACAGTTTCTCCCCTGATCATCATCAATAATGTTTCTTAGAATTAATCATCATTAATCTGAAATTGCATGTCTTTGTAATTGCAGGTGTCCGACAAGAAACTGTGTGTAAACAGGCAAGGCATATTCCTCTATTGTTCGATCAATACACTCTAACGTATTCCTCATCCTCGATCCTCGATCAATACACTTTAACGTATTCCTCATCGTTGAGAAGCGGCTCATTAAATTTCCATAGCCCTGGCTGGCCCTCGTTGCGATTCACCGACCTGTAAACACACCATCGATATCATGTTGCGGTCTGATCGATAACCGGGGATTATTTGGAGATCGTGGCATAGACTTGACAGAGGATTACTGACGAAAAACATATCTAATCTTGCACCCTTATTTGGAGTTGATTTGAACCATTTAAATTGTTGTTTGTTGGGATTATGATGCCTCCATACATCTGGGATTATGTTTATTGCAAACAGATATAAATGTCATCCTGGCGTTCAGTATTCGTCACGGGCCCACCAACTCCCCCCCCCCTCCCGGCCCGGCCCAGGCCCATGAGCACCAAGCCCAGGCCCGGACCAGGCCTGGTCAAATTCATAAATTTGAGGCTCAGGCCCGGTCCGGCCCGTTCAGATTAAGCATATAATTATTTTCACAAAATTTGCAATCATTATCATAGCATATTTACTTGTAAACTATAAGTGTGAAACAATGAACCAACTACGCTAACCCAAAAAAAAGCACAGCCACAGTAACAGTGTGTTGCTGTTGAAGTGAACTGCTGGTTAAAATATCTTAAACTCTGACGTGAACTTGCGCGCATTACTTCAACATTCTCAGCCCAGGCCCGTCCAGAGCCCGGTGAATTGCTTAAAGTTGAGGCCCGGCCCAGACCCGGCCCATGGTCCATAGGGCCAGCCCGGCCCGTGACGAACTCTGGTAAGGACAATCCGCCAACTGCCATCGCATTCAGCAGTCTTTTCTGTTTGGATGTGAGTGAGGCAAGGCGCTGTACCGGGTGCTCCCAGGGCACTAGAAGCGCTTCTGTTTATGTGTGTTGTTCTCATTGACCCGCAAAAATGGCGATGTAATTTGCAGGACATACTTTGGCACGCTTTTCGTAAATAAGAAACGGCCGATGTTGTATTGTCGTGCGCCATTGGTGAAAGGGAAGGAAGGATCTATTTTCAGCATTTTCATGGTTTCATCATTCATCATTTTCATTATTTTAATTTTAATTTCATGGTGAAAAAGTTGGTTGGTACCAAATCCCAAGAAGCAGGAGCCAACATTGGATTTCGCATGCTGGATTCCGCTTCCTTGAGCATACCAAAAAATGGTTGATACAAACTGTCTAAGTAACGTTTTCTTAGATTTTCTTTAAAATGATAAAATGTGTCGATTTTCACCATATTTTTTTTGTCGTTTTGAGGGGCCATGAGGTCACGATGGCCCCTTGCAATTTTGCGAGAGAAACGATAAAACGTCAACATTTTCAACAGACTACAGCAGATAGTAGGAAGTGGATAACCTTTCTCAACGCTTATAATAATTTTTTCCGTCTCCAATTTGTAGAGAGCCAGCGAGTGTCATCCTGACTTGGGGCTAGGCAATAACTTGAAGCAAGCGACTTCTCACAGCGGCTCTGGCGCACCGCTTATATTGCTGGAGGCGCCACCGTCGGACCGGATTCCGAAATGACTCTAGCTGACGCAGTTGGCGTGTCTCAGCGTCTCGTGTCTCCAGCTGACGCAGTTGGCGTGTCTCAGCGTCTCGTGTTTCCAGCTGGCGCAGTTGGCGTGTCTCAGCGTCTCGTGTCTCCAGCTGACGCAGTTGGCGTGTCTCAGCGTCTCGTGTCTCCAGCTGACGCAGTTGGCGTGTCTCAGCGTCGCGTGTCTCCAGCTGACGCAGTTGGCGTGTCTCAGCGTCTCGTGTCTCCAGCTGGCGCAGTTGGCGTGTCTCAGCGTCGCGTGTCTCCAGCTGGCGCAGTTGGCGTGTCTCAGCGTCTCGTGTCTCCAGCTGACGCAGTTGGCGTGTCTCAGCGTCGCGTGTCTCCAGCTGGCGCAGTTGGCGTGTCTCAGCGTCGCGTGTCTCCAGCTGACGCAGTTGGCGTGTCTCAGCGTCTCGTGTCTCCAGCTGGCGCAGTTGGCGTGTCTCAGCGTCGCGTGTCTCCAGCTGACGCAGTTGGCGTGTCTCAGCGTGGTATGTGAATGGATAATGTCTCAAAACAACGTTTGACCTCTCGGCTGTGTAATATTCCTGTGTCAGCTTTTTTTGGAGAACATGGCATCATAAATGGTGTGTAGTGTGTACCGTGTACACTGGCGGATCCTGGGGGGAGGGGGCGGCAGGGGAAAAAGCCCCTCCCCATTCCAAGCTCGACAGGGGCGGCAATATAAATTAGCCCCCCCCCCCCAAATCCGCTGAAACTGGCGATGAAAAATGGGTACTGCCTGCGAAAAAAATAACTTCTTGCGAAATAAGTATTTTGTTTGCCTCGCTCGTGTTTCCTCCATTTGGTAGCATTTCGGTACAGTAGGGATAGGGAAAGTGCGCTTTTGACACTATTTTGGAGTGATTCACAACCAACGAAGTTATAATTTTACACGCAGCGCGCGTCGCAGCCTTTGGTCTTCTGCTGCCTGCTGGATGGAAGAGGAGCGCGTGAGTGAATTTCCTTGCATAGGTACCTATGTGGTGTGGAATACGTCTCCTAGTATTAAGTAGGGTAATTAGGTTCAGTTTAAAAATCCCAATGTTCTCTTTTTTTGTTGCTGGGGCATTCCACGACAAATCGACAAAAAAAGGTGCAAAATGACACCGTCATGTCACCGATTTTGACTAAAATTGGTATATGGGATAACCTGGGGCGTTAAGGCGAGCTGTGAAAGTTGTATTGCAATGCAAGCAGTGGTTCCGGAGATATTACCTGGGGCATTTTTATAAGGTCACGGTGCAGGTCAATCTTTGTCAGCCCATATGGCGGGGAATTTATGAAGCAATATATATTTATTATATGTCATTAGAATGGAAATGAGCTGTTCTATAACACGGCGATGTTGTTGTTTTTCCTTTTCGAAAATTTCCAAATTTAGTACGTTTTCGAAATTGTACAACTTTTTTGGATACCTTTTCCCAAACGTGTTTCTATTTTTTTGCGATTTTCCGAATGGTACGGTAAACGTCATTTTGCTGTTCTCATCCAGACGAGTTGAATGCTCTGCAGTATGACCTCTTTCTGACAATTGATGAACTTGACCTTAAATTTCAAAGTTAGTATTAAAAAAAATGGGATACCCAAGCCAAATGCATTTCCTATTTTTTACTTTATTATCATTAAGTGTAAAGAAGTTTTGTTCAAACAGAACAAATAAAATTATTGGTTATATGTCTTCAAATATGCTAAACTTTGACATTTGATATGTTCTTTTTGTGAAAGATGTACTACTCCCCAATACATTTTGACTGAATTAAGATAAAAAGGTAAAATGGACACCATTTGGTTATATTCGTCAAGACGCGTTGAATGATATGCAGTATGACCTCTTTCTAACATTTGGTGACCTTCAACTAAGGTCAATGTTAAGGTTCAAGGTTAGGTTTCCAATTGTAGCCCATGTGGCGATGTTATATATCTTAAAACTTGTCTTGTTGCGGGTAGTTCGATTGTGCTTAAATAACGCCTGATCATCAATGGCAACTTTTTAATTCATTTTAATTTGAATGTCGAATAGTAACTTCATAACTTCCTTCTCGATGTAGAGAAAGTCCGAAAATGTCTCAGTTTGCTTTATAATCATCAACGATCGCGCAATTATTTTAATACCAATGCATTCCTATCTTCAAGACAAGTTCAAAGATATATAACATCGCCGTGTAGGTCAAATTTGGAAAGGTGACATTGCGCCGTGACCTTGACCTTAGGTGAAGGTCATCCAATGTCAGAAAAAGGTAATGCTGCACAGCATTCAACGCGTCTTGATGATAACAACAAAATGACGTTTACCGTGCCCTTCTAGCTTTATTCAGTCAAATGTTATTAGCGAATAACTTATTTTTATATTAAATAGCATGTAAAATGCCAAAATTTGAGATATTTTGGGCAAATATCCCCTAATTTTGTTTTTGCGCTTAATTGACACGTCCTTACACGTAAGAATAGAATAGCCAAAAATTTAACACAAGTCTGCAAAAGGAAAGCAATGGGGTACCTTTTAGGTCATATGGAGGCCCCTGGGGCCCGGAAGGCCCCCAGTGAAATTAGCCCCCCCCCCATATTGGGAGGCTGGATCCGCTAGTGATCGTGTACGTCTAAAGGTGCATGGGGTGTGCGTAATTATGACCCATTTTCTCAATTACGCAAAAATGCAGGCGTCCCGAAAAATCAATATAACTCCAAAAATGTACTGGGTATTGGATTGTCATTTTGGCGTCGATAAACAATTGATCACACTATATGCAGCCAACTTTTTGGCTCTTGAGTCAAAGCAGTTTGTCAAAATTTCCGTTTTCACTTAGGATGTGCGTAATATGGGCACTTCCCCTATATATTAACAGCATTGGCTATAGTTGCGGAGTCTTTTTTTGCGCATGGAACTTCGTCTATGGTTTCAGTTGACGACAGCCAAAATATTTGCATTGCGTCAAGTGGTGGGGACTCGACACAACACGGTTATTTTGTTAATTTGCTCAGTAGATACGCTACACTTGGACACGAAATCTCGGCACAGCACGCAAAGTACGATCCTTGCTGTCGTCAGCAACAACATATTTGTTCCCGAGGTCAGCGGCATGTAATAAATTAACGCTCGTCAGGTGCCATTGAAATATGAATGTTACTTTTAGCACATGTCCTTCCATAATTCAAATAGTATATGGTGATTAAAAGGGTTTCCGTGTAGGTTAGGGTGCACCAAATTACAAGGTGATTTTTAAAGTGAATGATTCGATCTGTCTGGGTCTGCTTATTGTTTGAATGTGGGTGAATGGCATATCTATGAAGTTTCGCGAAGATTCATTGATATTTACAGGTCCAACAAAGACGATAGAGTTTGGGTTAAAATAACTATTTTTGTTCCGTTGTTCGCATGGCTCGCTAGCACCGCGCTTCAGGGGGTGCCAGGGAGAAGATTGTCGTAAAACATTTCTGTACTAACGGGATGACTTTCCACGTAGCACACCAGGTCGAGAGGGCTTCCAGCGCCGGCTGGAGCGATCGCCCAGATTCCTTCAGTTCGCGGTTTGATGCCCAGAGGGCGAGGTCGTCGGCATAGATGGACTGCTTTACGGCTGGCTCGGGCCCCGCTGGTACGTCATTTACGTACACATGTGAGCCAGAGTATCGGGGCCAGGATCGACCCCTGCGCTATGCCCTGAGGGTGATTTCGGCTGCTGGAGAGGGTAGAGTTCCACTTCACCCTGGCTCGCCGGTCTCGTAGGGTGGACATCGTCCATCTGATCATCATCATCAACATCATCATGTATTTCGTTTAGCCTCCATAAAATGGCTTTTATGGCCAAGTGTCATACAGCATGTTTCAGAACAATTACTGCAAAGCCCAGTTGAGACTACTCTAATATACATAAGGATACAACCAATGCGGTCAAAACATGATCTCCTAATGACCAAACAAACTACTGTTCATCCGGCCCCCGCAACCACGCCCGTACAGCTCCCCGACACCCTCGAGCGGTCACCGCATCCCGAACATCAGAGGGGGACCGGTTCCACACAGAAGTCGCCCGGTAGGTAAAAAACCTTCGGGCCAACTCCCTGCGCACCCGAGACGGCTGCAGTAGACCGGCAAGAGCACCGCGCGTGTCTCGGACCGTCACGTCACTCCAGTACACGACCCGATCTCGCAATGCGTCGGGAGCGCGCTGGTGATGCATGGCTCTGAACATCATGGCTACGTCACGTTCGGTAATCAGGTCATCAAAGGTCGGCCAGTTAAGCTGATTTAAAAGCGGTGAGACATGGTCGCGTTTTTAGAACAAAATTAAATGCGAGCACAGTGGTTGATAACTTTTTGCAAACGGTGTCGTTGAGTTGTACCGCAAGCACCATATACAGTCAAACAATACAAAATATGAGGGAACACTAGCGCTTCAATTAAAACCCTTTGCACGTCAGATGGCAAACGATGAGACATTTTAGACAGGCCGCTGATGATCTAAAATGTCGTCGGTATCATGCACGTCGGAAGGACGAGGCGCGCCATCTTCACGGTCAAGCCGTCGTGCCAGACGCGGTCGTAGGCCGCCCGGAAGTCCACCAGCACCATGACGGATCGCAGTCGGTCTGCGTCCTCCAGGACGTCGAAGATGGATTGGGGGGCCGGGTGGCTCAGTTGGTAGAGCGTCTGACTCGGAATCCAAGGGTTCCGGGTTCGAGTCTGGCTACTGGCGCAAGTCATTCGGTTCCCCGCCCCGGAAGGGAGTGGTTCTCCTCCCCACCCGCGGCGGCATATAGCTATAGGCTGGACTACGGGGTGGGCGAGAACCACTCCCCCCCCCCTCCCACCCCCCCCCCCCAATGGATTGGGGGACCTTCACCAGTTGGTCCATGGTGCTGCGGACTCGTCTGAAACCCGCTTTGTTTTTGGTTGAACTTGTTTGTGTGTTTCAAGCTACGCCTGCATTCGTCTCTGCACCAGCCGCTCCGCCAGTTTTCCCAGGCATCAGCGAAGGGAGACGGGGCGATAACTTGCCGGTTCAGCTGCGGGCTTGCCCTTGTTCAGGATCATAGTGGTGGCCGTGCGCCAGGCTGCTGGGGTCCGCCACTCTCTCCACGTCCTGTTCACGAGGTGGAGTACGGCTGTCTCCGCCTCTCTCCACGTCCTGTTCACGAGGTGGAGTACGGCTGTCTCCGCCTCTCTCCACGTCCTGTTCACGAGGTGGAGTACGGCTGTCTCTGCCTTAGGTCCCAGTTGTCGGAGCATCTCATTGCAGACTTCGTCTGGACCAGGGACGGTACCCAGGTTCAGCTTGTTGATCGCCTTCTTGAGCTCTATTCGGCAGAAGGGGCTGCAGAGGTTGGTTTTGTTGCTGTCGCACTGGCAGCTTTTTACTGTTCTTTGGGTTTCCTATAGCCCAGGGACGGTTGCGCTCCTTGTCGTTCTTCAATATCGACACCCTAGCATATTATCGAATGAACAAGTCTTCCTTTTCCTGGTTTGATGTAGCCGGCTAGGTTGGTGTGAGGTGGCCCCTCTGTGGTCGTGAGATCGGTTCGTTGGGCTTGGGTTTCGGAAGTTTCCCGTCCAGCCTGTGGATCAGGCGCCTCATGTCGGCGTCCGGTGTCATGGACTGGAGCTTGTCGATGAGGCGTTTCTTCTTTTGCTCGGCGATGACGGCGTCGGCCTCCTTCCTTGCCTCCTGGTAGGCCCGGATGTCCTCGGCGCTGTGGTACGAGGACATCCGGGCTACCGCGTCGACCGCTCGGTCCCTGGCTCGAACCGCCTCCTCGAACCTCTGTCCAGAAGGGGTCGTGCTTTCCGGTGCCATTTCCGTATTTGTGCTTCTTAGCCGCGGAGATCATGGCAGTGGTGACGTCCCTGCTCAGTTGTGCAATGCTGGAGTACATGTTGATGTTGTCGATGCGCTCTTCAGTCTTCGAGGGTGTCTCTGAAGGCCGTCCAGTCGGCGCGTCGGAAGCAGTGTTTCTCTGTGCCCCGACGGGTGGGTCGGATGGAAGCCTGGAGGGACAGGTTGACGGGTAGGTGGTTCGATCCTATGTTCCTGCCAGGGTTCCTCTGCGCTCTGGGTGCGATGTCGGGAGTCGCCATCGAAATGTCCGGGGCTGACTGACATACCTCCCATCACTGGGTTTATCCGGGTGTGGAGGTCAAAGGTCAGAAACAATCAGAATGCTAGTATAGCGGAGAAATATATTGCCTCTAAGTACGGTTTGGAGTCCAAAACTACAGTGAGAACAATGAAAACGGTTCAGTTCATGAAAACTCGGTTGACATGCCTTCAGGCAAATTATTCTAGGTCAATGACCTGAAGTGACCCGTACCTGAAAGTTACTCAAGATGTGTGAAATTGATGCAAGAATAAATACTGAAAGTTTCAGATCACCGCCTCCATTCACTTTTGATATATCGCGAATATTCGCCAGGCGGAATTTTGCCCACCACCCCAGTCAATGCCGGGCTAAAGTAGACCCTGGAGTGTCTTCTATAAAATGCCTGCGGAAACCGCAGGCACGTGACCCAAGTTCGCAGTGGCGAAGGTGACTCAATCAATTGGTTAACATTACCAGAAGACTAGCCAAAGTTTTAGGAGAGTCTTATGCGATCGAGAAACTTATAATGGCAAATTACTTATATGGCGCTAACTTAACTACATTACAAGCTAAACCTTATTGGAAGCATTACCAATTTAGATAAGGGGTAAATGTTACATTCCGTAGAAGTGCTTTTCACTTGAACTGAACGTCACATTGTGGACGTCGATTTATCTTCTCAATCAGTCTAAATACCTAATTTATGCCGATAGATATGTTTGTGCTTCCTCCATTTAATCCTCAGATGTCCTCAGAGCTGTTACTGAGTGCTGCGCGCGATAACACATGAGTGCGCAGTGTGTGTGTGTGTGTGTGTGTGTGTGTGTGTGTGTGTGTGTGTGTGTGTGTGTGTGTGTGTGTGTGTGTGTGTGTGTGTGTGTGTGTGTGTGTCTGTGTCTGTGTCTGTGTCTGTGTCTGTGTCTGTGTCTGTGTCTGTGTCTGTGTCTGTGTCTGTGTCTGTGTCTGTGTCTGTGTCTGTGTCTGTGTCTGTGTCTGTGTCTGTGTCTGTGTCTGTGTCTGTGTCTGTGTCTGTGTCTGTGTCTGTGTCTGTGTCTGTGTCTGTGTCTGTGTCTGTGTCTGTGTCTGTGTCTGTGTCTGTGTCTGTGTCTGTGTCTGTGTCTGTGTCTGTGTCTGTGTCTGTGTCTGTGTCTGTGTCTGTGTCTGTGTCTGTGTCTGTGTCTGTGTCTGTGTCTGTGTCTGTGTCTGTGTCTGTGTCTGTGTCTGTGTCTGTGTCTGTGTCTGTGTCTGTGTCTGTGTCTGTGTCTGTGTCTGTGTCTGTGTCTGTGTCTGTGTGTGTGTGTGTGTGTGTGTGTGTGTGTGTGTGTGTGTGTGTGTGTGTGTGTGTGTTTGTGTGTGTGTGTGTGTGTATGTATGTATGTGTGTGTGTGTGTGTGTGTGTGTGTGTGTGTGTGTATATGTGTGTGTGTGTGTGTGTCGTGCGTACGTGCGTGCGTGCGTGCGTGCGTGCGTGCGTGCGTGCGTGCGTGCACGCGCGCGTGTGCGTGTATGCGTGTGTGCGCGTGTGCGCGTGTGCGCGTGTGCGCGTGTCTTTCTGGGTGTCTGTCTGGGTGTGGTGTGTGTGTGAGTCTGTGAGTCTGTGAGTCTGTGAGTCTGTGAGTATGTGTGTCTGTGTGTATGTGTGTCTGTGTGTCTGTGTGTATGCGTGTCTGCGTATCTGCGTGTCTGTGGGTGTGGGTGTATATGTGTGTCTGTGTGTGTCTGTGTGTGTCTGTGTGTGTATGTGTCTGTCTGTGTCTGTCTGTGTCTGTCTGTGCGTGTCTGTCTGTACGTGTATGTGCGTGTCTGTGCGTGTCTGTGCGTGCGTGCGTGCGCGCGCGCGCGCGCGTGCCGTGAAAAATGGCCATTTCAACCCAGGAAACCTTCAAATTCGACAAAAGTTGGTGGGGCAAAACACAAAGTTGGTGGGGCAGTCGCCCCACCATTTGAATAGGAAGCTCCACCCGTGCAACATTGTGAATGATTTGCTTGGTCGCTGTGGGCGAGTGTCCACAGACATCATTTGTACAGGAAATACGGTTAGTTGGTAGTCATTGCGTTGCGTCCTTGGTCTGTATTCCTGCAAGTATTCCCACCATGTCTGTCGACCGTCATCCATTCGTTATCGTTAATACGACAGCTTACGACTTCCGGAAACGACACCATGTTCACTGTTCAGGTATTCGGCTCGTAAGCTGCCATCATTTAGTGTGCGAGTCGTCTTCTGTCAAGTCACCCCATTAAAGGGAGATAAACACATTTTTCCACAAAAATGGAGTTAGCACCTGAAATCGATAGACCATGCCAAAATATGATGTAAATTCATCACATTTTGCATATAAACATTCCTACCGAAAGATATTGGCAGTTTCCTACTGATAAGCGATCCACGCTTATATTTGTCGGTACTCAGCAAGAACTCGATAACAAATTCAGTAAATTAGCCTCCCTACGCATTGTTATTTATCATGAAGGTATGCAATATGCTTCCTGCACTCTATCTTTTGCGAATATGGGCCAAAATGTGTATGAACAATCAACAATCATTTGAAAAAGTGCATTGACATCGGCAATTTAGCTTGGCTAAACTAAAACTACGGCGACCGGTGCCAAGCTAAACTACGGCGACCTATTTAGTGTCGGCGATTTGTTTACAAGTGCCCATGCAACAACGTTGAACAGTTTGATGCAAAAGCGCCAGATGTTGCGCTTTCCAATAGTGGAGGGAAATTACCGATCATTAATTTTCCCAAACTTCCAACTTTGAATTAGGGAATCATTTTATTGAATTCTTAAATTTAGATCACAACATTTGAATACCATACGGTAGCCAAATAAGTTGTTGCTAACCAAATCAAAAGGTGATTATCTCCCTTTAACCCTCTCCGGGCCGGTGCTCGGCGCCACCTTCGTCGTGCCGGGGATAGAAGGGGAGGGGGGCGTTTCGACACCCCCTCTAATTCGGCTCCTATAGAACGTAGACAAAAAAACGAAAACACCGTTCGAAAGCTCGTCAGAATGAATTTTGAAACTATTTCAAGCATTTTTTATCAGGTCAATATTGAGGTCACCAGAGGTCATCAAGGGTCAGATTGTCAAGTTTTAGGACTTCGCTCCAGAAATCCACAGATATCACAGGAACTATGGTAGCTAGGAACAAACAGAAAAAGTAATGGAAAGCTCTTGAAAAATTAAATCGGTAAGGTGTCCTCAGATTTAAGCTCAGGTCAATAGTTGAAGCTCCAGAGCTCATCAAATGTCAAAAAGGCTATTTTATAGCAAAACAGTTTTCACAAATATATTTTTACCTAACAAAGATAGGGAGGTAATTTTGACGCCATCGTGTTTTTCTCGTCATGGCGCTTCGCATGATATGCGTTATGATCAGGTGAAGTCAACTTAGAAATTTGACCTCAGGTCAAGGTCAAGTGGTGACCCAATTAGGTCATGTTTTACATTGGGAGACGTGCCTCGACGCGACAAACACATTGGTGCCAGTTTAACTTCTCTATCTTGTTTGTGTCAAGAGTTATTGGCAAAAAAGGTGTTGGTGACCTCGGGCGACCTCATCTGACCCTGTAGGTGCCACTGAACAAAAGTTTCACCTGGAATTTCAAGAATGGCCTATGATAACATGAGCCAGAAGGAATTGGGCTGATATAATTCGTGTCTCAGAAAAGGAAGCATTGATTACTTCCCCATTGAATGGAAGGTCACGAAATTGACCCGACCTTAGGTCACCGATATAAAAAAAAAATCCGAGATACACGTATTGTAGGTACTATTGCCCTTATGAAATCCTGCAAGTACGAAATCTATCGGCCAAAAACTGTGGCTGTGGTACGACCGGAAACATTTTTGGAGGTGGGGTCACGTGACTTGGTCTGATGACCTGACCCGAGATGACCCGAGGTATTTATTTACATGATGTGCGCAATTGATACCCGAATAGCTGTTCAAAAACGGCGGCTCGCCGTTTTTAGCTATCCTCGAAAAACCTAGAAGCTGCCAGGCTACACTGTGCGTGATCGTTCCGAAAGTACGCACGGTTTTTGCAAGTTTGCGTCTTTTGCGTACCGTTTTTTGCAAGTTTGCGTGTTTTGCGTGTCGGACGTCCGGGATTTTGCGTAGTATAGTGTTGAAATGGTAATGAGAATGATCCTTTTGATGAATACGCATCAATGCTGAGTACTTAGGCTTAAAGTAGACAGGGATTTCACGTGGGTCAATACTCAAATAGTTTAGGCTCCAGAGGTTACGATGGCATTTGCTTTAACAAAAAATCGCGAATAACTTTTTATCGGTTGAACATAGAGCAATAATTTTTACACCATCGTATTTGTCTCGTCAATGCGCTTCGACAAATATTAATTATGCCCTGGTTAGGTCAACTTCAAACTTTGACCTCAGGTCAATGTCATTTGGTGAACCAGGTATGTCATGTTGCATTTGGGGCGATGAATCTGGACGAGACAAACACATTGGTGCCATTCGCACGTCTCTATATATATTCTATCAAGGGTTATTGACAATACAGATTGCCGGCGATGCGCCACCAACTGTCAAAAAGACGCAATAACGCAAGTACGCAAATACGCAAAAAGTTCAGAGTTTTGAACTTTTTCCCGTTTTTTTGCAAGATTGCGTAGTCTGAGACAGTTGGTGGCGCATCGCCGGCAATCTTTTTTGTCAATAATTGATAGAATATAGATAGAGACGTTCAAATGGCACCTATGTGTTTGTCTCGTCCCGGTGCATTGCCCCAAATGCAACATGGCATACCTGGGTCACCAAATGACCTTGATCTGAGGTTAAATTTTGAAGTTGACCTAACCAGGACACCATTCATATTTTTTTGCGAAGCGTATTGACGAGACAAACACGATGGTTCCAAAATGATTGCTTTATGTTCAACCCATAAACAGTTATTCACGATTTTTTGTTAAAGAAAATGTCATCGTAACCTCTGGAGCCTAAACTATTGAGTATGGACCCCGTGAAATCCCTGACTACTTTTAAGCCTGAGCACTCAAGCACTGATGCGCATTCATCAAAAGGATCAATTTCTATCCATTTCAACACTATACTACGCAAATCCCGGACGTCCGCCACGTAAAACACGCAAACTTGCAAAAAACGGTACGCAAAAGACGCGAACTTGCAAAAACCGTGCGTACTTTCCGGAACGATCACGCACAGTGTAGCCTGGGCTGATCTTTTTTTTACGAATACGTATCAGTGCTTGAGTGCTCAGGCTTGAAAGTAGTCAGGAATTTCACGTGGGTCAATACTCAATAGTTTAGGCTCCAGAGGTCACGATGACATTTTATTTATTTAAAAAAATCGTGAATAACTTTGTATCGGTTGAATATAGAGCAATAATTTTGACACCATCGTGTTTGTCTCGTCAATACGCTTCGAAAAGTATTAATGGTGTCCTGGTTAGGTCAACTTCAAAATTTGACCTCAGGTCAAGGTCATTTGGTGACCAAGGTATGTCATGTTGCATTTGGGGCGATGCACCGGGACGAGACAAACACATTGGTGTCACTTGCACGTTTCTATCTATATTCTATCAAGAGTTATTGACAAAACCGATTGCCGGTGATGCGCCACCAACTGTCTCAAAATGCGGACTTCGCGAGCTGTTCCAGTGTAGCTCAGTCAATGCATTTTCTATCAGCTGAACATTTTTAGACTACGCAAAAGACGCAAACTTGCAAAAACCGTGCGTACTTTGCGTACTATCACGC
>JAXIVJ010008804.1:5000-53839 GCA_036785665.1 Chirona hameri | reverse complement strand
TGCAGGGGTCCTAAATTATCGCAAAAAAACGTCGGACAGACCCATGTTGAACAGACCCCATGCGTAGATTGACTGATAAGTACCGTAGTCTGATACAAAATAATGTGCGGCAACTGACTCCCTTTGGCACCATGTGAAGTATTAACACGCGCACCGACGTGGGGTGCAGATATCCGCCCATCAGAGGTTTTCGTAAATATTGGGAAAACGGCGGTGTGTAGCGCCACCAAACTTAGCATAGCTCTTTGGGCATCAATTATCCACATTTTGTGTAATTTTGTATCTCGAGTCATCTCAGGTCAGGTCAACAGGTCCTGTTAAGTGAACCCACCTCCAAGCAAGTTTTTGAAAGTTAGGTGACCCCGCCTCCAAGCAAGTTTTTGAAAGTCGTGCCAAAGCCACAGTGATTGACCGAGCGGTTTCAAACTCACATGACTTAATAAGGTCATAAGTACCTACATGAGTGAATCTTGGATTTATAATATCGGTGACCTAAGGTCAGATCCAGGGGCGCAGACAGACCTTCGTCAAGGGAGGGGGAGACACAGCATCCCGAGGGGCCCCTTCGATCAAAACCACCCCCCCCAAAAAAAAATGGCGTAAAATGATATATCCTCGGATTTGGGTCACTATATTTTGCCGGGCCCCCAAATAGTCGCAACAAAAAAACGTCAGACAGGCCCATGTCGAACAGAACCTATGCATAGATTGACTGATAAGTTCTTAATCTGATCCCAAAAAAATGCGGCAACTGATCCCTGTTGGCACCATGATGTGAAGTATTAATACGCGCACCGACTTGGGGGGCGGATATCCGTCCCCTGATATCCGCCCCCCAAGTTTTCGTAAATATTGTAAAACGTCGACACGCAGCGCCGCCAAACTTGGCGTAACTCTTTGGGGAACAATCACCCAAATTGTGTGCAATTTTTTTATCTCGAGTCATCTCAGGTCAGGTCAACAAGTCACGTTCAGTACGTTCAGTGATCCCACCTCCAAACAAGTTTTTGAAAGTTTGTGGTCGTGCCAAAGTGATCGACCGAGCGGTTTGAAACTCACAGGATTCATTTAGGCCATAGCCCATAAGTACCTATAATTCGTATATCTCGAATTTGTAATATTGGTGACCGAAGGTCAATTCGATTGGTAAACTTCCATTATAAGTAAATGGAGAAAATAAAAACACGTATAAATCCAAAAAAAAAACGTTTAAATTTGACCAGTTTTCACCAGGAGCCTACACCATTCTTGTGCCAAATGCAAAGATCCAAGTCACATTTTTGTTATGTGACCTCTACGAGGTCAACTCAGGTGACCCAAGAGGTTACGTATTTTTTATTCAATAACTCTTTGCCAAATGAAGGTAGAGTAATGGAGTTATCAACAATGTGCTTCGCTCGTCGAGACACGTTGATTGGTGTAAAATTTGAACTTGATCTGCCTTGACCTGAGCACAGGACATGTCAATTTTCGAATATGACCTAACTAGGTCATGATCATCCGATATACCATTCGATGTCTCGACAGAGAAACACAATGGTAGAAACGGTAAGTATCACTCTAGCATGCGTATCTCAAGGTTATTCTCTAAAAACAATTCCGCTATTTTGATAATATTTCACGTTCGATGGCCTTCCCTGAGCTAGCTATTGACCCGAGATCAAATCTGATGAAGCCTGAGTGACAACAAATTAAATTATCTTTCGCACTGGCGGATCCAGCCTCTCTCCGTGGGGGCATCTTTTTGTGGCAAAAAGGTACCCCCATTTTTCCCGCAGATTTGGGCCGGTCGCCTTACTTTGGTATTCGAGCTAAGAAATTCACTTTTCAAATTCACAACAAAATGATTTTTTTCTCCTAAAAAAGTTTTTCCTATTTTGGACGGTCAAAAACACAAAATTTCGAGTATTCCAGATAGCCATTTTGAATAAAATGTCATTTATTTTCTTTTGGCGTTTTTATTTGCAATTTGCTTCAAAACTCTATTTTCTACGATTGTTCAAACATTTATCGTTTTTCCGCCAAAAATGGCATGACATGGCGTCATTAAAACGTCATTATTTCCCACAATACTGCATCAATTTAATTGGAATTTGGGCGAGAAGGCGTGTAATTGATGCAGAAAAATGTACTGAAAGTTTGACGTTGATATCTAATATAGTTTTGAAATTATTGAGAAAATCCGGGAGGGGGCTGATTCTGCCCCCCCCCCCCCCCCCCCCCCCAGCGGGGTGCGGGATAAGTGTCACCGGGGCTGCTTGAATTGCATCAGGTGCGCTGTTTTGTCTATCATTGAAAGAAAGGGATGCATACAAACTTCAAATTCAATCACTCGAGAGAAGAAAAAAACTTCTGTTTTCATGAAGTTTTCTCCTAACATCATTGTTTTCACGTTCAGTGCAGGGACGTGCGGGGGGCATACTTGTATTGAAGGCCCCGCTAAGATTCCTGTGGAAGGGGGGTATTTATCCCTGATGCCCCCCTGGATCCGCCAGTGCCAGCAATAACCACAAAGGAGAGCCTCTGCCAGACACTTACCTAATGGAATTCATTTTCTCATTTTCCAAATTTGTATAAGTAATTACGAAAGTTGTCATGCCGCGAAGCGGCGCGAAATTTTCCGGTTGGGGCTGCTTGAATGGCATCAGGTGCGCTGTTTTCTCTATCATTAAAAAAGGGAGACATTCAAACTTCAAATTCAATCACTCGAGAGAAAAATACTTCCGTTTTCATGAAGTTTTCTCATAGGATCATTGTTTTTCACGTTCAGTGCAGGGAACGCGCGGGGAGGCAGGGGGGGGGGGGCATACTTGAATTGAATGCCCCTCTCAGATTCCTGTGGAGGGGAGGGGGGCATTTGTCGCTGATGCCCCTTGAACCCGCCAGTGCCAGGAATTATCGCCAAGGAGAGCCTCTGCCAGACACCTAATGGAATTCATTTTCCCATTTTCCAAATTTGTATAAGTTATTGCGAAAGTTGTGTCATGCCGCGAAGCGGCGCGAAATTTTCCGGTTTTTGACTGTGGATAGCTGGATTTTGACTGCTGGAAAGACGATTTTACGATAAATTGGGAATGCGCGGGGGGGGGGGGGCATACTTGTATTGAATTCCCCCCCCCCCTCCCAGATTCCTGCGGGGGGGGGGGCATTTGCCCCTGATGCCCCCCCCCCCTGGATCCGCCAGCAATCTTTCGGACGTTTTTTTTCTCGCGCGTCGCTACCTCTTTTTGTTCTCGAGATATAGACGGGTTTTGGGAAGGACACCCATTTATGGCCTACATTTTACCTTTGTTGACCTCTGGTGACCTCAATGACCTAAATGACCTGACCTAAAATAATGACTTAGTACATTCATTGGACCTTGTTTGTTTCGAGCTATCTAACCTGTTTCTGTTTGTCGCTATACGTTGCATGACTTTTGAAATATTGTAGGGGCGGGTATCCACCCCCGTCGGTTCGAACTTGGTGCGAACCCAGTCTGTGCGTGGGTTAACCATTTTAGATGCACGCACAAGGCACCTTGAAGGTCCCAGCAGCAACACAATCAATAAGAGGCAACGCGGAACGTCTGGCCCTCAACATTTTACGTTGTCCCGATTGCTCACGTTTGTGACACATTACATTGGAAACACATAAATTCGAGATAATTCACAGTCACTAATGTGTAGACTATGGAGTGCGGAGGGGCCTTACACGAAACGATCCGTCGTAAGTTTGGAAAGACAACTTCAGAAAATAGCAACGTATAAAACTTCCATTGAAAATGTTAAGCGCTCACGGGATTTTCAAGTAGCTTGTCTTAGTGTATGGCCACTGGCAGATCCAGCAGGGGGGGGGGGGGGGGGGGGGCAAGCTGACATGCCACAAACCACCCAAGTTCGCCTAAAATTTGACATATTTTCTGATTTAATAAGAAATTAACTCGCGCCCCGCTGGGGTATTCGGTCGAACACGCTGGGGGGGGGGGGGGCAGATTCTGCCCCTTCGTTATATTCCGAACCAATAACCGCAGCGAGGCCGTAATTGAAAGCTCTCAATGAGCCGCATCTAACGTTTATGAGACATTTCAAAATAAGGTCACATCTCAGGACACGGCCAGGCCAAAAGTCAAAATTAAGGTATTTTAGTTTTTGGGCCATACTTTCCATCCAAAGCCTTAGATTGAGACTATTATCGCACAAAGTACTCTCACAGATATAATACATCTCCCGCATTAGGAAAAAGTGAAATTGCAAGCAAAGGTTAAGGTCAAGATCAGGTCACAAAAGGTCACTTTTGGCAAGAGGTCTACGAAGGTTATTTTACACGTAGAATTTGATAGTATCAGCCATTTTCACAACCTGACACCATATATGGTCAAGGCAAGAGGTCACATAAGGTCAAAATTTGGAATTGATTCATCTAAATAAAGAAGGCATGTCTCTAGACCAGTTTTGTCTCAGAAAAACAGTGGTGGCATTTATTTGTCTGTATCTGGTCAATAGAAGCCAAAAAAAAACGTAACTTAAAAAAATGACGTCATGAGTTACTTATGCTTACGGAGCCATAAGTCAATTAAGATATTGCTTTGAAATTTGGTTTGGGTATCGTCCATACCTGGTTCACTCAGATATATTCCGTTTTTCATATCTTCAAGAAAGAAAAAAATGTGAAAAGTTTTCTGGAATATTTTCTATTTGTATTTTTAGGAGTCAAAAACCCAAACTTTCGCAAATCTGAGATAGTAGTTTTGAAGAGAATGCCATTTCCTTTCTTTTGACGTTTTTCATTTACAATCTGCTTCAAAACTCGATTGTCTACGATTTGTAAAACATTTATCGTTTTTCGACCAAAAATGGCGTGACATGACGTCATTAAAACGTCATGATCTCCCAAAGCGCTACACCAATTTCATTGAACTTTTGTAAAAAAAGACGTAGAATTAATGCAGCATAAGGTGCTGTAAGTTGTACGTCGATACCTATCATAGGAGTTGGGCTGAGGGGCCGAGGCCTTCTCCCATTGGGCCGAGGGGCCCTTCGGGCCCCTCGACCCAATGGGGGGGGGGGGCACGTGCCCCCTGTGCCCCCCCCCCCCTGGCTGCGCCCCTGGTTGAAAGCAATCAAAACGTGTAACAGGGAAACGTTGAAAGCCATCAAAACGTGTAACAGGGAAACGTTGCAAGCCATCAAATACATTGGCAATCTCATATGAAATGTGCAATGGACCTTTAAGCTAATTTAGGACATACTTAGGATACTCAGTGCTAGGAAATGTGACGAAAGCAAGCCGGGCGGTGGACGTTAACAGTTTGACACGTCATGTGACAGGTCTGCCGACCGGCCAATCACAGAGCAGACGGACAGTCTGACACGTCACATGACAGGTCAGCCGACCGGCCAATCACAGAGCAGACGGACAGTCTGACACGTCACGTGACAGGTCTGCCGACCGGCCAATCACATAGCAGACAGACAGTCTGACACGTCACGTGACAGGTCTGCCGACCGGCCAATCACAGAGCAGACGGACAGTCTGACACGTCATGTGACAGGTCAGCCGATCGACCAATCACAGAGCAGACGGACAGTCTGACACATGACGTGACAGGTCAGCCGACCGGCCAATCACAGAGCAGACGGACAGTCTGACACGCCATGTGACAGGTCAGCCGATCGGCCAATCACAGAGCAGACGGACAGTCTGACACGTCACGTGACAGGCTAGCCGACCGGCCAATCACAGAGCAGACGGACGCGGTGAAGAATGCGGCGACGGCGGACGAGAACGGCTCCATCAATGTTAACAGATTACAGAAAAACCCAGCTGTAGTAAAACTATTAAATATTTGTTTTTTCAGATTGATCAGGCTTGGTCTGCTTTACAAAGAAACTTATCTCAGTTTGTCATCAAAACACATGCAAATTAGGCAGTACTTAACAACGTTTTTCTGGTGATATAAAACATAATATAGGTCAGCTTTGCAATGTCATATTTCTCATCTCAAAACTTCCCACTAGCTTCCCACTAACTTCCCACTAGCATTCCAAGAGTGACGATGCTGTCGGTAAATGTCCACCAGATAGCCAGGCAGCATGAAGCTGTTCCCTGCATACAGCATGCTTGTGTTGCGGCATAAAATGTCAGCAGAGCCGGCCTCAGAGGCGCCATGTGGTATCCCGTCTGACCGCCAGCCAATCTGACTAACAACAGCGCCCTTCAGCCGGTCAGCGAACTGGAGCGCTTCCAGGAACGGCCAGATGCAGCCGCAATTTGTCTGCCTTATCCTCGTCAGATATATGTCGCATCGTCCGCTGGATGACAATGCCCTTAGTTTTACAATATCATGGAGCATATGTTCCGAGCTGACTGACATATTCCGCTAAATGTAAATTTTCCTGAATGAATTTCTCGGTGATATGAGATTTCACCCTCAGGCCAATCCCATGCCAATAAAGTTGGTTCCTTGCATTATAGCCAAATTGGCACTAAATGGCAGAATCCTCGTTCAGTGGCCGGTGATTGTAATAATCTTCGTCCAATGCTCTGGACAAATACCCTGGACTAACAGTGTTGCTACAGGGCTGTTTGCCCATCAGTGCTTCAGTTTGCAGCACACATTAATCTCCCCATGGGCTTCCCGGATATTAGTTCAGATATTTCAATGGGTTCTGGGCGCGGGCATTAATGGGTGATTTACCGTTGCCGAGTCTCCCACAAGGTACTCTAGCAATTAGCTTGACTTCTCCACGCGATACATAAAATTAAAATAATAATTCATGTGAGAACATAAACAAAGCGCCAGTATGAAAGAGTGCGCATTTGTGTGGTTCCATATCATTGATATGATATTGTTTGTCGTCAACTTGTATGGATGGGTATCAGTGGCGTAGGGAGGATTTCGCCCAGGGGGGGGGGCAAATGGGATCAGAGGGGCCCTCGTAGCCAAAGGGGGCCAACATAATTTGAACAGAACAGAATGTTGTATGCTGTAAAACAACGACAAATATGTTTTCGACAACGAAAAAAGCTGTATTTTTTTATTTTTGGGAATAAAAAAAATCAATATTTCGAAAATTCGAGATAGTTATTTTGAATATAATGTCATTTGCTTTCTTTCAACATTTTGTATTTGCAATATTCTTCCAAACTGGAATTTCTACAATTTTGTCAAACATTTATTGTTATTCCACCAAAAATGTCATGATATGACGTGATTAAAACGTTATTATCTCCCAAAGTACTTAACTATTTGCATTGCAACGTTGTGATAAGACGTATAATTGATGCAGCATAATGTACTGAAAGATTGACATCGATATCTATCATTATTTTTAAGTTATTCAGAACATCCAGGAGGGGAGGGAGATTCTGTCACCTCCAGCGGGGCGCGGGCTAATTAAAATATTATCCTGAATCTTCTTCAATTCGGATTCAGGAAACAACACAATACGTGAACGAAGCGGAACACAATCGTACATGGCGATTGTGCACATGTACGATGAAGTTACAAAATCTGTACAAAATAACGATATAACATGCTCATTATACCTTGATTTACAGAAAGCTTTGGATACAGTTTGCTTAGCTCTTGGAAGAAAAAAAATATACCGCATTGTGATACGAGGGGTTTCTACAACACGATAGAGTCATATATTAATAAGAGGTATAAAGTGGCAATAATAGATGAGGTTGCATCTAAGAAAGAAATGATTAAAATTGGCGTCCCACAGGGTTCAATTTTAGGTCCTCTGTTATGTATTCTTTATATGAATGACATCAGCAATACATTCGGCACCAATGTATTGCTGCACCAATCAGGACAAAAACATGCACGAAACTACTCTGCAAGTTTCATCATTGATTTCATCTCTCATACTTTCGGAGATCTTAGGGGGGGGCACTAAAGTGCGTCCCCCCTCCCTCCACTGCGTGTCAGTGGCATACCCATCTCCACTGCGCGTGTTAATTCCCAAAAAAATAACGAGAAGTTCCATGTAAATATATTATCACTAAATGCGTCAAAGACAAATTACCAAATATATTCAAGATCAGTGACGTGACGAGATATTGACATAGTATTATTTGATACACCAATCACGACAAAACATGCATTAAATACTTAGGAGTTCTGGTAGATAAAAATCGTAAATGGAATAGTAATATACACTATAGTGTGATGTGTGATAAGCCGTAATATAGGAGTTATCGGAATATCCAAACTTTATTTATCCTCACAGGAACTTATATTGCAGTACAATGCATTAATTCCGCCCCATGTACATTATGGTGCAGTGATCTGGATTCGGGAGCAGGAATTATGAAACTAACATTAAAAAGCTTTTGATAGTGCAGAAACGAACGATTCGTTCGCCCCTGTAGCTCAGTGGGAGAGCGCTGGGCTTCTGACCTTTCCTGGTAGTGGCAGCGCGAGTTCGAGTCAAAGCCAAAGCCTACATTGTCAAAGCCTTGTACTCCTCTCAGACGTTACTAGCATGCACTGAAAAACAATGCGAACTTTGACTAGTCTTCCTTCGAGAGCCTCACGGGCCTCGACCGGCAGACCACCTCTACCACCACAGAACCCTCTAAAGCAGACCCGGATCCAGGGGGCGCTAGGGCGACCCCCCCCCCCCCCCCCCCCCTGAGCCCGAGTCGCGCCCATGTCGCGCCATAAAAATGCGCCCATAGGGCGCAACTTTTTGTATGTCGCACCCCCCCCCCCCCTGACCGAAATCCTGGTTCCGCGCCTGCTCTAAAGGCCAGCAGAGCGCCCTCTACAGATCGTCAGGGGTCTATAAAGGCCGGCAGCTGGCCATCTGCTTATCGGCAGGGCCCTCTAAAGGCCGGTAGAGGGCCCTCTACACTCACTCTACAGATCGGCAGGACCCTCTAAAGGCCAGCAGAGGGCCCTCTACAGATTGGCTGGGACACTGCAGATCGACAGGGCCCCTAAAGGCTGGAAGAGGGCCTTCTACAGGTCGGCAGGGCCCTCTAAATGCCGGCAGAGGCCCTCTGCAGATTGGCAGGGCGATCTACAGATCGGCAGGGCCCTATAAAGGCCGACAGAGGCCCCTCTCCAGATCGGCAGGGACCCTCTACAGATCGGCAGGGCCCTATAAAGGCCGGCAGAGGGCCCTCTATAGATTGGCTGGGGCACTCTGCTTATAGACAGGGCCCCTAAAGTCTGGAAGAGGGCCCTCTCCAGGTCGACAGGGCCCTCTATATGCAGACAGATGCAGACAGAGGGATTAGCAGGGCGATCTACAGATCGGCAGGGTCCTCTAAAAGCCGGCAGAGAGCCCTCTACACATCGGTAGGGCCCTATACAGGCCGGCAGAGGGCCCTCTACAACCGGAAGGGGCCTCTAAATGCCGATAGTGGGCCCTCTGAAGATCAGCTGGGCCCTTTAAAAGCTGGTAGAGGGCCCTATCCACACTGGCTGGGGCCCCTTTCTACGTGTTTACATATGCATGCCTTTATCAGACTAAGCAAGTGCTGTTATTTATTCGTGTTACGATTTTTTCGGTTCATGTGGGCGTTCTTTTATGCGACGTAAGGCGCCTTGCGGGCGCCTGTCACCATCCAAAACACTGGGGCCTTCGGCCCCAGGGGGCCCTCGCTCGGTCGCCGCCTGGCCTCCCGGGGGGGGGGGACAGGGCCTCGGCTAAGGAATTCTCACTGGGGGGCAGTTAAGAAAAACATGCTGCTAAGGCATATGGTTAAGCGCAGGCACGTAGACAGGATTTTTATCAGGGGGGAGGGGCACGTCAGTGGTAGAATCATATTTCGCTCCTCAGCCAAAAGTTGTAGGGTTGGGTCGTCATAAAAACTAATTTTATTTAGTATAAATTGGTTTGCTCGGGGGAGGAGGGCTATGGCCGTGCCACCCTTGCTACGTCCTTGATTAACCGCACCTATGCATAAGTACAGATACATTTTAAGTAGGATAACGACAAACATAAGTGTAAAACAGAAATAAAATAGCAGAATAGTATAATAATGAAGCTAAATAAAAATTATAAATTTAAACACGCCCATCATCGAAGGTCCACACCTGTGATATCGATTTTTGAAAACGATTTGGGGGACTGGACATGAACGGAGCGAAAGGGTCTACCGGCGCCATAGCTTTACCAATACAACTAAATCGGTCGAACATTAACACATTTCCTGAAGCATCTAAGCAGCTTATACAAGGGAGAATTTGTTTTAAAGCAGTTTTTAACCAGCGCTCTGCCGGTGCTCGGCGCCAGCTAAGTCGTGCTAGGAGAGGCATCTGACGCCCCAACCACCCGAACTCGTCTCCAATGGGGATTAAGCGAAATCCACAAATACCGTTAGATAGCTCGTCTAAATTCATGTCGAAATTGTCACATCGCCCAGTCAAACACTGTGGCTGTGACTCGACCACAAACTTCTTTGGAGGTGGGACCACTTGATGTAACCTGGTGACCTCACCTGAGATGACCCCAGTCAAAATGTTTAATTAAGGTGCCCAATTCATGCCGAAACAGCTGTGCCCGAAATGGTGGTGCTGCACACCACCAATTCTCGAGAGAAAAAAAAGCAGCGTCCCAACCCAACCTCCCCCTAAAACGCCCCACCCTCGGCTCGGCACGACACGACTTTGTTTGCAAAAGCACAGAAAGTCGGACGAGTTTTGAGACAGTTCTACAAAACAACGTTTTTGGACGTTCTGGATGCGCCAATGGATCAAGGGCTCAATTATAGCCATAATATCCCTTACACAATACAACTAAAACATTAGTTAAGCATTTTGTGAGACGTTTCATTTTCGACTTAAAAAAATAGAAAAAAAATAGTTGACCTGCAATTAGTAACTCATCAAATTATCGTATTAATCAGTGCAGATCCAACCCATGCAATAGGTATGCCTTGCAATGGAAAATGGCATCCCTTGGAATGGAAAACGAGGCACCAAAACTAAGAATAGTTGTCACCATGGTTGTTGCCGTTGATTGCTGATTACTGTACAGCTCATCTCACATATTACGGTTAGCGTTAATAACTGACATAATTGTTATTCGTTTTGAACGTTTTTTACTTTCGAATGATGCTCATACCACGTAAACGTGGCGCATTGCTTTCGAAACAAAATACATGAAACTCGGGCCGTCGTCCTACCAAGCATCGGACTGATATCGCTTAACGTCGGCATGTTTTCAAGAGATCCATTCATCATCGGTCGTGTCGGACAAATGCTGGCACACAGCCCTAAATTTACTCGTCAGATATGCGGTGAAATCGGTTATTCGATCGAAATATAGCTGTGGGGGCCGAGGGCGTTTTTTTGGGGGGGGGCAAGGGCCACCCCAGAGGACACAAACAGCTAAAACTTTGCGAAGGAGAGAAATATTGCTTCGCCGATATTCCTCCGGTTTCTTCGTGTGATGTGATGAAGGTGGTTTTGGGTAGTTGGTTTTAAGCATGGTTTTCCACGGATCACCGTGGCTGAAACTATGGTATATGTGTCAAATGCCTGATCTAAGGCTAGACACAAGGGAGAACCCAGAATGGCAACACAAGTGTTTTTTTTGCAGCGAAATCCACAAAAAGTATAAAACAATAAAACAAACTCATCGGAGTCTGCTTCTTTATGGATGAATGGGTGATTAATACACTTTCTTTCGTAAAGGTTTCTTGGCTTTTTAATTAGAAAATACGTAATTTTTTGCTGATTTCAGGTGGTTTGGGAGATTTGGCCTTGGCCCCCTTGAATCCGCCATTGGCGAGAGAACATTGAGGGAGCCAAAAGCATCTTTGGGGACCAAACTCAAAATATTTAGGCCGATGGCTACCCCAAACGTATATAAATCGACACCTGTATGTAGTCCACGCCAATTTCGAACAGACGCGACGAGGGGCGGGTATCTGTCCTCAAGACCTCAAAGCTACGACTACAGCTAGGATAGCTGTGAACAGTGTTTTATTGGTTTTAAGTTGAAAGCATGCTTCAGTGACGCTTTTATCTACTTTACAGACCGTACAATCATATGTTACCTACAAATTTTGATCCCACTAGGGGGCAAAATTTGGTCCCTGGGGAGGGAGCTAGCAGTCACTGCGGGGGAAATCCCCCCCCCCCCCCCCCCAACTAACATGCTATCCGAGGTCATGCAGTACAGTAAAAACGTCTGGTGACTGAAATATTTTTTAAAGGCTAGTGATGCATCATATCCTAGTGCCCGCTCGTATTGAATTAATTCATTTTCACTGCGGGGGGCAAATTAGTTCCACTGAGGGGGCAATTCCCTCCACTGGGGGGGCAATTACCCCCCCCCCCCCCCCCCCCACCGTTAACATGTTATCCGAGGCCCTGGGGGGGCATGACCCCCTTTCCCTCCCCCCCCCCCCCCCCCCCCCCTTTGCCTACGCCCTTGATGGGTACATGGGCTAGGTCGGAGGGTCAGGATGGGGTCGGACTTAGTTTACAGCAGCCGTGGCAACCTCCTTCTGCTCAGGTGTTAGGGTTTGGTCCCCGCATTATCCATATTTTGGTATAAAGCAGCAGCCACGAAGCAACGGCCACGACGCAATATGGCGCTACACAGAAACATAGGAGCATGGTTAGAGCAAGGAAACATAGGAGCATGGTTAGAGCATGGAAACATAGGAGCATGGTTAGAGCATGGAAACACAGGGGCATGGTTAGAGCATGGAAACATAGGAGCATGGTTAGAGCATGGACACATGGTTAGAGCATGGAAACATAGGAGCATGGTTAGAGCATGGAAACATAGGAGAATGGTTAGAGCATTGAACCATAGGAGCATGGTTAGAGCATGGAAACATACGAGCATGGTTAGAGCATGGAAACATAGGAGCATGGTTAGAGCATGGAAACATAGGAGCATGGTTAGAGCTTGGAAACATAGGAGCATGGTTAGATCATGACAACATAGGAGCATGGTTAGAGCATGTAAACATAGGAGCATGGTTAGAGCATGAACACATAGGAGCATGGTTAGAGCATGGAAACATAGCAGCATGGTAAGAGCATGGAAACATAGGAGCATGGTTAGAGCATGGAAACATAGGAGCATGGTTAGAGCATGGAAACATAGGAGCATGGTTAGAGCATAGAAACATAGGAGCATGGTTAGAGCATGGAAACATAGGAGCATGGTTAGAGCATGGAAACATAGGAGCATGGTTAGAGCATGGAAACATAGGAGCATGGTTAGAGCGTGGAAACATAGGAGCATGGTTAGATCATGGAAACATAGCAGCATGGTTAGATCATGGAAACATAGCAGCATGGTTAGAGCATGGAAACATAGCAGCATGGTTAGAGCATGGAAACATAGGAGCATGGTTAGAGCATGGAAACATAGGAGCAGGGTTAGAGCATGGAAACATAGGAGCATGGTTAGAGCATGGAAACATAGGAGCATGGTTAGAGCATGGAAACATAGGAGCATGGTTAGAGCATTGAACCATAGGAGCATGGTTAGAGCATGGAAACCTAGGAGCATAGTTAGAGCATGGACACATAGGAGCATGGTTAGAGCATGGAAACATAGGAGCATGGTTAGAGCATGGAAACATAGGAGCATGGTTAGAGCATGGAAACATAGGAGCATGGTTAGAGCATGGAAACATAGGAGCATGGTTAGAGCATGGAAACATAGGAGCATGGTTAGAGCATGGAAACATAGGAGCATGGTTAGAGCATGGAAACATAGGAGCATGGTTAGAGCATGGAAACATAGGACCATGGTTAGCAGCCCGACAGCCGCCGGGTGGTGCGCCTGAGCAGCGAACATTCTAAACGCCGCACGAAACCGGATGTTTGGACAAGTGTTCTCCATATTTGGAGTCCTGTGGAGTCATGTGGAGTCCCGTGGAGTCATGTGGAGTCCTGTGGAGTCCTGTGGAGTCCTGTGGAGTCCCGTGGAGTCCTGTGGAGTTCTGTGGAGCCCTGTGGAGTCCCGTGGAGTCATGTGGAGTCCTGTGGAGTCCTGTGAAGTCCTGTGGAGTCCCGTGGAGTCCTGTGGAGTCCTGTGGAGTCCTGTGGAGTCCTGTGGAGTCCTGTGGAGTCCTGTGGAGCCCTGTGGAGTCCTATGGAGTCCTGTGGAGTCCTGTGCAGTCCTATGGAGTCCTGTGGAGTCCTGTATCACACTGGGGAACTGGGAATGGACGCTGGAAATGTGTTGTATTCCCTTTCCTTTCTCCTCTCCCTGCGTCTTCGTTCTCCCCCCAGTCCCCTTTCTAGTGCAGCCTTCCCTTCCTGATTTCAGTCCTCTTCTTTTTGAAGCTTCTGCAACAGAAAATCGTCCGTCGTCGCGCGTTCCCAAATGTCATCTTCTTTGAAGCTTATGTGCTTTCAGTCCCTATCTTCAGCCCTTTTGCACAGCTCTCTCTTCCCCGCCCGTCCTTCTCCGCTATCCCTTCTCTTTCCCTCTTCTTCGGCTCTCTCCTGCCCTCTGATGCAGCTCTCTCCTGCCCTCCTATGCAGCTCTCTCCTGGCCTCCTATGCAGCTCTCTCCTGCCCTCCTGTGCAGCTCTCTCCTGCCCTCTTATGCAGCTCTTTCCTGCCCTCCTATGCAGCTCTCTCCTGCCCTCCTATGCAGCTCTCTCCTGCCCTCCTATGCAGCTCTCTCCTGCCCTCCTATGCAGCTCTCCCCTGCCCTCCTATGCAGCTCTCTCCTGCCCTCTTATGCCGCTCTCTCCTGTCCTCCTATGCAGCTCTCTCCTGCCATCTTATGCAGTTCTCTTATCCCCTCCGATGCAGCTCTCTCCTGGCCTCCTATGCAGCTCTCTCTGCCCTTCTATGCAGCTCTCTTCTGCCCTCCTATGCAGCTCTCTCCTGGCATCCTATGCAGCTCTCTCCTGCCCTCCTATGCAGCTCTCTCCTGTTCTCCTATGCAGCTCTCTCCTGTCCTCCTATGCAGCTCTCTCCTGCCCTCCTATGCAGCTCTCTCCTGCCCTTCTATGCAGCTCTCTCCTGCCCTTCTATGCAGCTCTTTCCTGCCCTCCTATGCAGCTCTCTCCTGCCCTTCTATGCAGCTCTCTCCTGGCCTCCTATGCAGCTATCTCCTCCCCTCCTATGCAGCTCTCTCCTGCCCTCCTATGCAGCTCTCTCCTGCCCCTCTATGCAGCTCTCTCCTGCCCTCCTCTTCAGCTCTCTCCTGCCCTTCTATGCAGCTCTCTCCTGCCCTCCTATGCAGCTCTATTCTATCCTCCTATGCAGCTCTCTCCTCCCTCCTATGCAGCTCTCTCCTGCCCTCCTCTTCGGCTCTCTCCTGCCCTCCTATGCAGCTATATCCTGTCCTCCTATGCAGCTCTCTCCTGCCCTCCTATGCAGCTCTCCCCTGCCCTCTTATGCAGCTCTCTCCTGCCCTCCTATGCAGCTCTCTCCTGCCATCTTATGCAGTTCTCTTATCCCCTCCGATGCAGCTCTCTCCTGGCCTCCTATGCAGCTCTCTCTGCCCTTCTATGCAGCTATCTTCTGCCCTCCTATGCAGCTCTCTCCTGCCCTCCTATGCAGCTCTCTCCTGTCCTCCTATGCAGCTCTCTCCTGCCCTCCTATGCAGCTCTCTCCTGCCCTCCTATGCAGCTCTCTCCTGCTCTTCTATGCAGCTCTTTCCTGCCCTCCTATGCAGCTCTCTCCTGCCCTCCTATGCAGCTCTATCCTGGCCTCCTATGCAGCTATCTCCTCCCCTCATATGCAGCTCTCTCCTGCCCTCCTATGCAGCTCTATCCTGCCCTTCTATGCAGCTCTCTCCTGCCCTCCTCCTCAGCTCTCTCCTGCCCTTCTATGCAGCTCGCTCCTGCCCTCCTATGCAGCTCTATTCTATCCTCCTATGCAGCTCTCTCCTGCCATCCTATGCAGCTCTCTCCTGCCCTCCTATGCAGCTATATCCTGTCCTCCTATGCAGCTCTCTCCTGCCCTCATATGCAGCTCTCTCCTGCCCTCCTATGCAGCTCTCTCCTGCCATCCTATGCAGCTCTCTCCTGCCCTCATGTGCAGCTCTCTTCTCCCCTCATATGCAGCTCTCTCCTACCCTCATATGCAGCTCTCTCCTGCCCTCCTATGCAGCTCTCTCCTGCCCTCCTATGCAGCTCTCTCCTGCCCTCCTATGCAGCTCTCTTCTATCCTAATATGCAGCTCTCTCCTGCCCTCCTATGCAGCTCTCTCCTGCCCTCCTATGCAGCTCTCTTCTTCCCTTTTATGCAGCTATCTTCTGCCCTCCTATGCAGCTCTCTCCTGCCCTCCTATGCAGCTCTCTTCTCTCCTAATATGCAGCTATATCCTGTCCTGCTATGCAGCTCTCTCCTGCCCTCCTATGCAGCTCTCTCCTGCTCTCCTATGCAGCTCTCTCCTGCCCTCCTATGCAGCTCTCTCCTGTCATCCTCTTCAGCTCTATCCTGCCCTCTTATGCAGCTCTCTCCTGCCCTCCTATGCAGCTCTCTCCTGCCCTCCTATGCAGCTCTCTCCTGCCCTCCTATGCAGCTCTCTTCTGCCCTTCTATGCAGCTCTCTCCTGCCCTCCTATGCAGCTCTCTCCTGCCCTCCTATGAAGCTCTCTCCTGCCCTCCTATGCAGCTCTCTCCTGTCCTCCTATGCAGCTCTCTCCTGCCCTCCTATGCAGCTCTCTCCTGCCCTCCTATGCAGCTCTCTTCTGCCCTCCTATGCAGCTCTCTCCTGTCCTCCTATGCAGCTCTCTCCTGCCCTCCTATGCAGCTCTCTCCTGCCATCCTCTTCAGCTCTCTCCTGCCCTCCTATGCAGCTCTCTCCTGCCCTCCACTTCGGCTCTCTCCTGCCCTCCTATGCAGCTCTCTCCTGCCCTTCTATGCAGCTCTCTCCTGCCCTCATATGCAGCTATATCCTGTCCTCCTATGCAGCTCTCTCCTGCCCTCCAATGCAGCTCTCTCCTGCCCTCCAATGCAGCTCTCTCCTGCCCTCCTATGCAGCTCTCTCCTGCCCTCCTATGCAGCTCTCTCCTGCCCTCCTATGCAGCTCTCTCCTGCCCTCCTATGCAGCTCTCTCCTGCCCTCCTATGCAGCTCTCTCCTGCCCTCCTATGCAGCTCTCTCCTGTCCTCCTATGCAGCTCTTTCCTGCCCTCCTATGCAGCTCTCTCCTGCCCTCCTATGCAGCTCTCTCCTGCCCTCCTATGCAGCTCTCTCCTGCCATCCTATGTAGCTCTCTCCTGCCCTCCTATGCAGCTCTCTCCTGCCCTCCTATGCAGCTCTCTCCTGCCATCTTATGCAGCTCTCTCCTGCCCTCCTATGCAGCTCTCTCCTGCCCTCCTATGCAGCTCTCTCCTGCCATCTTATGCAGCTCTCTCCTGCCCTCCTATGCAGCTCTCTCCTGCCCTCTAATGCAGCTCTCTCCTGGCCTCCTATGCAGCTCTCTCCTGCCCTCCTATGCAGCTATCTCCTGCCCTCCTATGCAGCTCTCTCCTGCCCTTCTATGCAGCTCTCTCCTGCCCTCCGATGCAGCTCTCTCCTGCCCTCCTATGCAGCTCTCTCCTGCCCACCTATGCAGCTCTCTCCTGCCCTCCTATGCAGCTCTCTCCTGCCCTCATATGCAGCTATCTTCTGCCCTCCTATGCAGCTCTCTCCTGGCCTCCTATACAGCTCTCTCCTGCCCTCCTCTTCGGCTCTCTCCTGCCCTCCTATGCAGCTCTCTCCTGCCCTCCTATGCAGCTTTATTACGCCCTTCTTATTGCCTCACGAACATCCCTCTCTTTTCTCCAATGTAGTTATGTTCTCCCTGTCCTCTCTTGTACAGCTCCCAGCTCTTTCTCCTCCTGCTTCCACCAGAGCACCTCGCTCCTCCCCTCCTCTCCCGTGTATCCTCTAATGAAAGGGAGACGGCAGTGCGCGTGGCGTGGTGGCGGCGCAATGGCGCGGTGACGGCGCGTGGCACGGTGGCGGCGTAATGCTACCCGCCTGTATAATGGAGTGCTGTTTACTCCAATTCCCATCCGGCCCAGACGGCAAAACAGCTCTCTGAGAAATGAGACGCCGTCGGCCGGCACTGCGCCGACTCCCGGCCGCCCAGCATCTTTGACCCACCACACCACGCCAACGGCCGAGTATACGATCACAAAAGGCGGAAGAAACACATAAAGAGGCAGGCAGAGGTCTCTCATGTGCTCAGTTATTACATCCATTCGCGTTTAGACGCTAAGCAGCTGGTGCTCACTCCGGATGATGACTATGCGTTTGTGGGACACCGGGCTGAATATATGGATTTGTGTTTGTAGGATACCGGGTTGAATATATGGTGTTTTGTTTGTGGGGCACAGCGCTAGACAAATTCGACAATGCCACAGCAATAAGGGCAGAAAATGCACTTGTGACAGACCTGTACAATTAAGCTAAAAATATACAGCTTAGCTAGACAGACTTGTACAACGACTTCAGCGGCAGATGATCTTCGCCAGTATCGGCAGCCTAATCACAATTAGAAATGGCTATTAACTCAAATTAACTTCAGTAAGCCCAAACTGTGAAAGGCGTGATGAAATGACTAAAGTAGACTTCATGGACAGTGGGCCTCAGCCACTCGGCCATCAGTTCTCGTCGCTCGGCAAGTGCCGAGCGACGAGAACTATATATATATGTATGTATGTATGTATGTATGTATGTATGTATGTATGTATGTATGTATGTATGTATGTATGTATGTAATATATATATATATATATATATATATATATATATATATATATATATATATATATATATATATATATATATATATGCGTTTGCATGTCTGTGTTTTATCTGGAAATTGTTTATGTATAGAGGATTCAGAGCAAATAATCAATTTTTGTACCACCGTGTGTGCCTCATTCACTCGTCGGCGTCGGCTGCCACTCCCTCAAACACCTGACAAACAGAAAACATTCCCGGTCAATATATTTTCGGACTCTAGCAATGGTCAAGAACTCATTCAAACAACGATATTTGGCAGCACTGTACAGTGGACCACCTACCAACAGAAAATGCGCGCTTCTACATAACTGACTTTACGACTAACATGCTCCAGTAAAAGTTTTATGAACGATTCACGAGCGGGTGCGCTCCTGGAAAGCCAACAGCTTCTGAAAGAATGGTACGGTTACAAACGGTTACATGTGAAAAATTGACTTACGTCCCACGACGCGTAGAGCGCCTAGTAGTCATGCCCCAGTCTGCATCCAAACTTTCAACTGAATCGGACCAGTAATAGCTGAGATAGAATGTCGTGGTCCGCACGTGCGCACGTACACAGTGACCCGAGTTCCGCCAAGTGCAAACGGTGCAAACTACAACAGCTGTTCCTTATGATACGTGCAAATTTTCATCTCGGTATATCCAGCAGTTTCAGAGATCTGATATTCGGTGGCGCCCGTGCGCCCGTGCACATTGACTTAAGGCCTGACACGTGTAAAGCAGCCAGTTATAGTCGTACCGCAGTCCGCATGCAAAATTTCAACGCAATAGACCCACTAGTTTCGGAGACTAAAATAGTGGTCCGCACGTGCACATAAAAAAATCAGGCATACGATTTATCATACGCAATATTGCTAGTAGGTCTGTATGAAGAACGGCAGCAAATTTCAAATAAATCGGCTCATTGGTTTGAGATATACATCATGGGAGGTAGTTGTTAAAGGGAATAGATCACCTTTAACATGGGTTTTGAACTGAGATTGTAGATTTGTAGAGCAGATCGAGAAATGGATTGTGTGAAAGAATTACCTCCATATGTTAAGTAATTTCGACACAGGTCTAGTTTCATTAGTCATTTTCCGAAGTTTTCGGGTCCGCGAAACTTCGCCGGTAGTATGATGTCATACCCGGTGACGTCAGAATTGCGTCATATGCAGATTAATACGCCATACGCCGCGAACTAGCCGTAACCATTGCCATTAGTAAATAGTACCGATTGTGATTACCATCGGGATTAACGGCTTGTAACCGTGGGTTCGGTGTCGGGATTAGAGGCCCGGGGAACCGAAAGCACGAAATTGTTGTATCAGCGTGTGCGGCCATGAGTTGAGCGCAGCGATTTCCAGGTAAATATCTGCTGATCTGATAATCATTGGTCATCAAACTGATTTGTTTACACAGAACAGTTGTTTCATATTACTTTCGGCCTTTCGGCCTTTCGGCCTTTCGCCTGTCCCTGTCTCTGTCCCTGTATCTGTCCCTGTCACTGTCCCTGCATCTGTCCCTGTCACTGTCCCTGTCACTGTTCCTGTCCTGAATGTTGTATCAACCCTTATTTATATTTTTGCAGAAGATGCTCTGGAAACCGTCACCCTGGTTGAGGATAGGAGCGCCATCTTCATCGATGTGACCAGACGCCAAAACCACCTACATCAGTGCCGCATTGTGCGATTTGTCAATAAAGCTGAAATCAATAAAGCTGTTTACCGTTGGCGATCCACTATGGTCACCATGCGATGGGCTGTTCGGCAGATTGAGATATGGTGGCAATATTTGAGTTGTGTGTTATCAGATCAGGCAGCTAGCCGTCGAATAATTTGGAAGGTGTGTCTCGGTCAGGCACGTCTCGGTCAGGCACGGTCAGGCCAGGATTTCGTCCATGGGGGGGGGGGGGGGGGCGCCTCGAAGGGACCTCCTTCCCGAGCGTTGAAAGGGCTCCTTTCCCAAGCGTTGAAAGGGTCAAACAAAACGGATGAAAAGGCACGTTACAAGGATGTAAAATGCAGTATGACAGGTATGGCATGGGCCATACCAACTTTTAGGAGCTGGAGTTAGCAAACTGCCATACCAGTAAGACGCCGAAGTTGGCGATGAACGAGCGAGCGCGAAGAAAATGTATGGTGACTTTCAACTCCATCGGGCAAGTAGTTTCTGAGATACAAAAAGGGTGCAAACGTACGCACGTGCAGAAGCACCCCACCTTGTGACTTGTGGGAAAGTGGCGGCTGAGAAATCCCTAACCACGCACAAAATTTGAGCACAATCCATCCAGCCATTCCTGCGATATAGAATAGGGGTGCGCACGTGCGCACGTGCGCACGTGCAGAGGCACCCCGTCAATAACTTGTGGGAAAGTGGCGGCTGAGGGGTCCCTAACCACACATCAAATTTGAGCACAATCGGCTCAGCCGTTGCGGAGTTATTGCGAGGAAACACCTTCCAACACCCCTCACGTGGCACGCGCCACGTGCAGTGGTAGTCATCCACGTGAGTCGGCACTGGTCTCAAACAGGGTGGTAGGTTGGATGAGGCTGCTCAGCAAAGAAGCCCGCTTGTCAATCGGACGTGCGGTTACAGAGATATTAGCTTCTCAAAAGCGTCGCCACGGGCCGGGTCGGGTCGGGTCGGGTCGGGCCGCTCATATTCAGATTGTTCCCATATACCACGAAAAGACGAGCGAGCGCTTCGCGCTCGCTCGTAATCAACTTTGGAACCAGCGACACCAATTTTGAATCAGCTATACCAACATGGAATATTTTTGTTAGCTCAAGTCCTGGAACTCTTAAACAAATTGCGCTTCGGGGCGGCGCGAAAATTTTGAGTCTTATGCCCTGGATATGCTTTCTCATCAATGCGTTGCATTGCGTATGGTGCGGACCTCTGAAAATGCTATTGTGCATTTAAAAGTGCGGTAAAAAAAGTGCTGAAGTGAACTATTTTGCCCAATATATAGGAAAGTAGCAACATAACGCATACATGCGCCGAGAAACGGGTCGATTTTTTTCTAACCAGCATGTAATTGAATGTGTAGTTAAAATGCTCCGCGAAGCGGCGCGAAAATTTTGAGTTTTATTCCCTGGACAACTGCATTCTTAAGCCAAGGCTACGCTATGCATGATAGTACGCAAAGTACGCACGGTTTTTGCAAGTTTGCGTCTTTTGCGTAGTCTAAAAATGTTCAGCTGATGGAAAATGCATTGACTAAGCTACTCTGGAACAGTACGCAAAGTCCGCATGAAATATCACGCAAACTTGCAAAAGACGCAGCACGGAAGTACGCAATTCTTCAAAAGACGCCATAACGCAAGTACGCATGTACGCAAAAAAGTTCAGAGTTTTGAACTTTTTCCGGTTTTGCAAGATTGCGTAGTCTGAGGTGGCGCATCGCCGGCAATCTGTATTGCCAATAACTCTTGATAGAATATAGATAGAGACGTGCAAATGGCACCAATGTGTTTGTCTCGTCCAGATGCATCGCCCAAAATGCAACATGACATACCTGGGTCACCAAATCACATTGACCTGAGGTCAAATTTTGAAGTTGAGATAACCAAGGCACCATTAAAAATTTAGAAGCGCATTGACGAGACAAACACGATGGTGTCAAAATTATTGATTTATGTTCAACCGATAAAAAGTTATTCACGATTTTTTGTTAAAGAAAATGCCATCGTAACCTCTGGAGCCTAAACTATTGAGTATTGACCCACATGAAATCCCTGACTACTTTAAGCCTGAGTACTCAAGCACTGATGCGTACTCATCAAAAAGATCAGTCGCATTATCATTTCAACACAATACTACGCAAATCCCGGACGGTGTCAAAAAACGGTACGCAAAAGACGCAAACTTGCAAAAACCGTGCGTACTTTCCGGAACGATCATGCATAGTGGAGCCTGGGATTTACTGGTGAAAGGCCCAGGGTCCCTTCAGATCGTCTAGGGGCTCCTCCGGGCTCCGACCTTTACAACGCCCTTCCGACCTGTTCAGGGACTCATCCAGGCACGCAGCCAAGGGGGGAGCGGCGGGGGCGGTTGCTGCCCCCCCCCCCCTCCCCACTCTCTTTCTTGAAATATAACGCACAATCGAACACACGGTAGCTCTGACTATTATTTTTTTACGATGCCAGTATTTCAGCGATAGGTTTATCGCTTAAAACTTCAAAAATCAGACATCAATTCGCTTAGTTCTGCCACTGCACTTCATAACTGTTGTTTACGTTACAAGCAGCTTGCGTTTATATGCCTCAAGTGCGCCATTATTGTGTGCAATAGCTTCCATATCCAAGCTACCATATGCAGGGGCGCAGGCAGGATTTCTCCCAGGGGGGGTGCGTGCAAATTGGATCAGAGGGGCCCTTGTAACCAAGGAGGGCCCACATAATTAAAACAGTACAGTATGTTGTAAAACGACAACTAACTTCTATGAAAGACGCAAGCAGCCCTGGATAACCCCAGCACTGCTAATATCTGTGAACAAAAAAAGCATACTATACAAATCATACCTGAAGAACAGAAACCCTCACAATCTACTTCAGTACAAAGAATATATGAATGTCCTCACAAAGCTGATTCGCTTTGCCAAAAAACATTATTATCAAAACCAGCTAGACATGATATCAAAACCAGATAGATATGATGGGAAAAGGACTTGGGATATACTCAAGGAAGTTCTCGGAACAAGTTCACACTCCCCATCACCACACTGCTTAATGCAAGAGGGAGTTCTGACAACTGACCAAGAGGAAGTCTGTGAAATCTTCAATGAGTTCTTTGTGGAAGTTGGACCCAAAATCAATGCTAGCGTAGAAAAAAGCAACTGTGACCCATTATCATTTTCCCCTGCAAATAACAGTAGTATATTTTTGTTACCAACAGATGAGGATGAAATCAAAACTATTATAGCAGAAATGAGGCAGTCGTCTTCGGGGGAAGATGGCTTATCAGTCGCAATCATAAAGGCTCTGTCTCAGTCACTGTTAAAACCTTTGGCACATGTTATTAACCTAAGCATGACACAGGGTAAATTTCCAAATAATCTCAAATCAGCTCTTGTCATACCCATATTCAAAAGTGGAGATAGAACAATTCCTCAGAACTATAGACCAATTTCAATTATCTCCAACATATCTAAAATCTTTGAAAAAGTAATATACAAGAGAATGTATAATTTCTTAGAATCACAAAACATCATTTCTCCCACACAATTTGGGTTCAGACAACAACATTCTACTGAACATGCCTTGATCCACTTTGTGGACTTTGTTACCAAAGCCCTTGAGGATGATAAACATGCCATTGGAGTATATCTAGACACAAAAAAAGCATTTGACAGTGTCAATAATTAATTGCTTGTGAATAAACTATCACAGTATGGGATGAGGGGGAAATGTGCAGAACTCATTGAAGATTACATGACAAATAGAACCCAAAAAGTAAAGATGAATGATTCATTATCAACACCCAGACAAATCACATGTGGTATACCTCAGGGATCTGTCCTTGGGCCATTGCTGTTTTTAATTTACATAAATGATCAACTGTGACCTGTAAACTGTGAAATAGTATATCACAAAATATGAAAGTCATTACATTTGCAGATGATACTAATATATTCCTAAGTGATCAAAACTATGAGAATCTGGAAGCTAAAATGAATTGTGAGCTTCAGTTAATACAAACATGGTTCGCAAGTAACAAACTGAAGCTCAATGTTGATAAAACCAGCTTCCAGGTCTTCTCAAAGTTGAAAAATCCAGTGTTACCCGAACTTAAAATCAACAATATGGTTATCAAGCATACACCAACAGTCAAATTCTTAGGACTACTCGTTGACTCTGAATTGACTTTCAAAGCACACATAAAGAAACTTTGCACACAACTTTGTCAAATCGCAGGCATTGTAAGCAGGACAAGGTGGTACTTGGAAAAGAATCACCTTCTCTTGTTATATAATAGACTTGTCCTTCCTCATATCAATTACTGCTTCCTGTTATGGGGCATAAATTATGACACAAACCTTCAATGCATCTTGAAGATACAAAAACGTATACTATTACTATTATATAGTATACGTTTACGTTTACGTTTATAATAGTATATATACGTTATATATACTATTATGGGGTTGAACTTTAGAGACTCAGTAACATCCAAATTCAAAGAAATCGGAATACTTACTATGCATAAGTATTCCGTAGCGGAGTACCGGAGCCTGCTGCAGAGGTTGAAGGAGTCCAGGAAACCAGTCATTGTGACTGGCATCCTCCCTCGTTGTGGAGCCAGTGAGGAGTGGTACTCGAGAGCTCTGTCTGTGAACAGCTCAGTTCAGAACTTATGTTCAGCTATGGGGCTTAGTTATGTAGACTTATGGGATCAGTTCTATGAGTGGCATAGGTACTATATGAAGGATGGGCTTCACTTATCGGATGAGGGGGCAAGGGCTTTGGGAGATGCCTACAGAAGTGTCATTCAGGGAAACTAGGTAGGAGGGGGGGGGGGTTCAGGGACGCTAGTACTAGGGCATCAAGAAGTAAGCATTGGTAGAAGTTCATGTCAGAATAGGACAGTAGATCATAATTCCCTCAGAATTAGTAGAGTCAGCTCAAAGTATAAGATCACATGTGTGTTGCTGAATGCCCAAAGTATTAGGTCTAAATTTGATGAGTTTGAGTGTTATGTTGCCCTTGAAAAGCCTGATATCATTTGTGTAACCGAGACATGGGTTAGTGAGGGGTATAATAGGGATAGGCTACAGGATTTCGAGTTACAAGGGTATAACATGTTCTCATACTGCAGAGAATCACGGCAGGGAGGCGGAGTGTTTGTATATGTAAATAGCTTGTACTGCACTACTAGAGTTGATGATTCTAGTAAAGTAAAAGAAGTAGAATCAATCTGGCTTGACATTAAAATTGGTACAGGAAACAGAGGAAGGTTGAGGATAGGTGCATTTTACAGACCAGGGAATCTTCCAAGGAACTCCCAAGCTGAAACAGACCAAGATATTTGTGAGGAAATACGTAGGAACTTTCGGGCTCAGTGTCTTATTATGGGAGATTTTAACTTAAGAGGATACGAAAGTATAGCAGAGGAAACAAATGAGTGTAGGTTGTATAGGCAAATCTTTGAAGAGGAGCTTTTCATGCATCAGTTTGTAACAGAGCCAACCAGACATTGCTCCATTCTAGACCTTGTATTCTCAGACAACAGTGATCTAGTTAGTGACATAAGTATTTGTGCAGGTCTAGGAACCAGTGATCACAATATGGTTAAATTCAATATCTCATCAGAAATGAGGCCCAAAGATAACCTTATTATGGTTCCAAACTTCAGCCGGGCTGATTTTGATGGTATTAGAAATGACCTCACACAGATAAAATGGAACGTTGAGTTGGCAGGTTTAGATGCATGTGAGGCCTGGAATGTTTTCAAAGCTAGATTAAGCCAAATTCAAAATCGGCATATACCCCTCAGGCACAAACGTAACAGAACCAAGGGCAATCCAGTTTGGCTTACCCCAGAAGTAAGGAGTGCTATACAAGCTAAAAGAAGTGCATTTGGCATTTTGAAGGGATCTTCACTAGATATAAATCAGAAGGCCTACCAGAATGCAAGAAATTCAGTTAAGAAAAAGGTCAGAGCAGCTAAAAGGGCAAAGGAACTTGATTTAGCTAGACATTGTAATGCAGATAGTAAGAAGTTCTTCAGTTTTTATAAGTTAAGTACAGTTTCCAAAAATATAGGTCCATTTAAGGTAGATGATGTGTTAGTTAGCAAGGACAGTGAAATGGTTGAAGTGCTTAATGATCAGTTTCAATCTGTCTTTACTATCGAGGACCAGAGTAGTATTGCAGCACTTCAGCCTGAGCTAGAGACAGAGGAGACTATAGGAGAGCTAGGTGGCATAAGTAGTGAACTTGTTCTAGAATATCTAAAGAAAGTAAGGCCTAACAAGGCAGAAGGACCTGATGAAATCCATGCTAGACTTTTAAGAGAATCTGAAAGGGAGTTGTCGGTTCCATTAGCCATAATATTTTCTAAATCACTTGCAGATAGTAAAATTCCACTTGATTGGAAAAGAGCAAATGTTGTTCCTATTCATAAAAAGGGAGATAGAAGTAAAGAGGAAAACTATAGACCAGTTAGTCTGACCTCATTAGTCTGCAAGGTGCTTGAATCAATCATCAAAGATAAGATTGTTGAATTCTTGGAGCAAAATGAACTCATCAAAGATACACAGCATGGCTTTAGGAAGGGCCGTTCTTGTTTAACTAATCTTCTGGAGTTTTTGGATGTTGCAACAGATAGCGTTGATCAGGGTAAACAGCTAGATGTAGCTTTTCTTGATTTCAGTAAAGCATTTGACAAAGTCCCCCATACAAGACTGGGGTTGCAACTTAAAATTCATGGGATCAGGGGCAAGATTCTGGATTGGATAGAAACGTGGCTTTCAGGACGCCAGCAAAGGGTTATATTGAATGGGTGCCAATCACAATGGAAGGAGGTTCTCAGTGGGGTTCCACAGGGCTCAGTCCTGGGCCCATTGCTTTTTATAATATTTGTGAATGCAATTGAGAACAGTATAGACAGCAAAGTCTTGAAATTTGCAGACGATCTAAAAGTTGTCAGGATTATTAGAGGAAAACATGATCAGGATGTTTTTCAATCAGATCTGGACAAGCTAGTTGAGTGGTCTGAAGCATGGCAGATGAAATTCAATTTGAGTAAATGTAAGATTATGCACGCTGGACGGGTTAGCAGTAAACATAGGTATGAAATGGGTGGGCAGAAAATGGAGCAGATTGAAAAGGAAAGAGATTTAGGTGTCGTGGTAAACAATAGACTATCAGCGTCAGACCAGGTTGTAGAAGCTAGGAAAAAGGCACTTAGAATGCTAGGGGCCATTAACAGAAATGTTTCCTACAAGAGTGAAAAGGTAATAACAAAACTGTATTGTGCATACGTTAGACCACATTTGGAGTATTGTGTACAAGCCTGGTCTCCAACATATGAGAAAGATTGCTGGTTGTTAGAAAGAGTTCAAAAAAGGGCAACAAAAATGATTAATTGTCTTGGTAGTTTACCTTATGAAGATAGATTAAGGAAATTGGGTATGTTTTCACTTAGATATAGAAGGCTAAGAGGAGATCTAATTGAAGTCTTCAAATTTGTAAATAGTCAGCATTCTGGATATTTAAAGGGTATGTTTGAGTTCAATAGGGAAAATCGAGGTAGAGGTCATCAGCATAAACTCATTATGAAACAAAGTAGGACTAGGATACGACAGTCATTTTTCAGTAGAAGGGTTGTAGGACATTGGAATATGCTACCAGGGGATGTCGCTGATGCAGTGACACTTGCTTCCTTCAAAATTAGATTAGATAAATACTTTACAGAGAAGGGATTAGTTCATAAATACTCGTGGGATTAGCCTTCTTTTATGCAGGTAGAGTAAGGTGATTTGAAGGGGCGAGACTGGTGGAGGGGGGGGGATGGGGGGGGGGGGTGCAACCTCGGATGGGCCCAAGAGGCTCTTTGTTGCACTTTTCTTTTATGTCTTTATGTCATAGCATAGTCAAATATAAATCCATTATATTTTCATATAAAAATATAAATAAATCACAACCAATTGTATTAAGGGACATCCTCAATGTCAGAGTAGCAAATGTAACCAAAACACAGGATATGTTTGAAATTCCCTTTACTAGATACACATGCCATAAACACACTGCAAGATTTTTCATTCCAGAGACATGGAACTCACTACAACAGCCATGTAACTTAGCAAATAATATGAAATTATCAACACTGAAGTCAAATGTGAAATCCTACCTGCTGCAGAATCAGTGTCGGGCTGAGTAGAATGTGAGTAATGATGTTTATGACTTATCTAAATTTCGAAAGAAGACAATCACTAAGGAGTACTTCCTTCAGAATCTTCACTAGTTTCATTGTATTCCCTTAGACCACTGCTCAAATACATTTGTAGAACAACATAATAGTATACATAATAGTACAAGAACATAATAGTATATATAATTATTGATGGTATCACGTATGTGTGCATATGCATATGCATACATGGTTGATGGTATCATACATATATATATATATATATATATATATATATATATATATATATATATATATATATATATATATATATATATATATATATATACATGGTCCAAGTTAGTCAAATGTGTTTTCTTTTCATGAGTTTCATATAAGTAGATCATAGGTAGCTGGTAGGGTCACCCATTCAATGTCGCTGGCTTCTGGGTCCCTACTCGGCAACAAGATATGCTTAGTTGAGTGGGGTCCACGAAGCACCAGCAAGAAACGACTGAAAATTGACCAGACTCTGACCTCTGCCCTGTATGACTGATATCCCCTTTACTAACAGTTAATGAATCCATCCTCATCCTGTCCTGGATGAGGATGAGTGGGGATGATATCCTGGGACGTAGTTGGGAGACAGTCATTTGCTGTTTTCAACAATGACTACTTCTCGCCTTCTTTTATATCACCACATCCTAACACCCAAACTACCTCTCTTCATATGCTTTTTTATTTTTTTTCCCATTTCTTAGCTGGGAGTGCCGCGACATTTTCTCTTTTGTTCTCTGGTGTTAACTTAAGGTGTCGTGCGTCGTTGGGATCGAGGGCGGGGGCACTCCTGGTCACCTATTAATAGGTGGCGGTTAGAAGAAAAAAAACTTTCGACAACAAAAACAAAAAATGTTGAGTAAAAACTCAAAATTTCGAAAATCCGCGAAGCTATTTTCAATATAATATTATTTATTTTCTTTCGGCGTTTTTATTTGCAATTTGCTTCAAAACTCGATGTTCTACGATTTGTCAAATATTTATTGTTTTTCCGCCAAAAATGGCATGACATGACGTGATTAAAACATCATTATCTCCAAAAGTACTGCACCATTTCCATTGCAGTGTTGTGATAAGACGTAGAATTGATGCAGCAAAAGGTTGAAAGGTTGACGTCGATATCTATCATTGTTTTCAAGTTATTGAGAAAATCGGGGACGGGGCGGCAGATTCTGCCATCTCCAGCGGGGCGCGGGCGGGTTAATCAAAATAATATTCTGAATCTTCTTCAATTCTAATTAATGAAACAACACAGTAAGAACATGCCGATTGTGCACATGTACGATGAAGTTACAAAATCTCTACAAAATAACGAAATAACATGCTCCTTATATCCTGATTTACAGAAAGATTTGGATACCGTTTGCCTATAAATTGTCTTGAAAAATACACCACATTGTGATACGAGGGGTTTCTACAACATGATAGAGTCATATCCTAACACGCGCCTGGGAGGGCCTCTGATAATTGCACGCCCAAAGGGTTCCACCCCCCCCCCCCCCCCACACACACACACCTAAAATCTCGAAAACCACGCAACGTAGAAACAAGCAGAAAACGGCGTTAGATAGCTCGATAAAAGCTCTATCGAAGGTATATCTGCCTTCTTTTTAGGTCAGGTCAATATTGAGGTCACCAGAGGTCATCAAAGGTCAGATTTTCTAGTTTTAGGACATCGCTCCAGAAGCCCCCAAATATATCGGGAACTAGCTAGGAACAAATGGAAGAAAAAAAACATAGAAAGCTCATATGCAATCGCCATATGTGTCCTTAAATTTGAGCTCGGTCAATATTTTAGGCTCCAGAGGTCATCAAATGTTAAAAAAAAATGTTTTTGGCAAACAAATATTTTTCTCGAAAATAACTTTGTACCTAATGAAGATAAGGCACTATTTTTTACACCATCGTGTTTGCCTCGTCAAGACGCTTCTAATTCAAAATCGTAAAAGGAAGAAAAACATGTTTACATGTTTTTTTTATTCTTCTTCAGAAATCGAAGATTTTCACTGGGGGTCACTCAGAATTCAGAAATCGAAGATTTCCACTGGGGGGTCGCTCAGAAAAGTACGGGACAACGTGTTTGTCCGGATGTGTGTTCAGACGAGATCTTTGGCCACCTCTGCAGATCGACGCTGCGGTTATTGGTTCGGAAGATAACCAGGGGGCGAAAAACGCCCCCCCCCCCCCCCCAGCCAATGGCATTCGGCTGAGACCCCTGTCAATCCCGGGTTAATACTCGTACATTGTCAAAGCCTTGTACTCCTCTCAGACGTTACTAGCATACACTGAAGAAAAAAACAATGAGAACTTTGACTGGTCTTCCTTCGAGAGCCTCACCGGTGCTCGACTGCCAGACCACATATATCGCCACAGGACCCTCTAAAGGACAGCAAAGGCCCTCTACAGATCGGCAGGGGTCTCTAAAGGCCAGCAGAGGGCCCTCTACAGATCGGCGGGACCTCTAAAGGACAGCAGAGGCCCTCTACAGATCGGCGGGACCTCTAAAGGCCGGCAGAGGGCCCTCTACATATCGGCAGGACCCTCTAAAGGACAGCAAAGGCCCTCTACAGATCGGCGGGACCTCTAAAGGCCAGCAGAGGGCCCTCTACAGATCGGCGGGACCTCTAAAGGACAGCAAAGGCCCTCTACAGATCGGCGGGACCTCTAAAGGCCAGCAGAGGGCCCTCTACAGATCGGCGGGACCTCTAAAGGACAGCAAAGGCCCTCTACAGATCGGCGGGACCTCTAAAGGCCAGCAGAGGGCCCTCTACAGATCGGCAGGACCCTCTAAAGGACAGCAAAGGCCCTCTACAGATCGGCGGGACCTCTAAAGGCCAGCAGAGGGCCCTCTACAGATTGATTGGGACACTCTACATATCGACAAGGCCCTAAAGGCTGTAAGAAGGCCCTCTACAGGTCGGCAGGGCCCTGGGAATGCTAGCAGAAACCCTCTACAGATTTGCAGGGCGATCTACAGATCGGCAGGGCGCTCTAGAGGCCGGTAGGGCCCTCTAAAGCCCAGAAGGGCCCTCTAAAGGCCACCAGCGCCCTCTAAAGGCCGGCAGGGCCATCTAAAGGTCGGCAGAAGGCCCTCTATAGATGGGCTGGGGCACTCTGCAGATTGTCAGGACCTTTAAAGGCCGGCAGAGGTCCCTCTACAGATTTAATGGGGCACTCTGCAGATCGACAAGGCTGGAAGAGGGCCCTCTACAGGTCGGCAGGGCCCTCTACATGCTAGAAGGGCCCACTAAAGTCCGGCAAAGGGCCCTCTACAGATCGGCAAGGCCCTCTAAAGGTCAACAGAGGGCCCTTTACAGATTGACTGGGACACTCTGCAGATCGACAAGGTCCCTAAAGGCTGGAAGAGGGCCCTCTAAATGCCGGCAGAGGCCCTCTGTAGATTGACAGGGCGATCTACAGATCGGCAGGGCCCTCTAAAAGCCGACAGGGCCCTCTAAAGGCCGGTAGGGCCATCTAAAAGTCGGCAGAGGGCCATCTATAGATTGGCTGGGGCACTCTGAAGATCGACAGGGCCCGAAGAAGGCCCTCTATATGCTGGCAGGGTCATCGAAAGGCCGGCAGAGGACCCTCTCCAGATCGGTAGGGACCCTCTACAGGTCGGCAGGGCCCTATAAAGGCCAGCAGAGGGCCCTCTACAACCGACAGGAGCCCTCTAAATGCCAGCAGAGGGCCATCTGCATATCGGCAGGGCCCTTTAAAAGCTAGTAGAGGGCCCTCTCCACACTGGCTGGGGCCCTTTTGCACGTATTTACATACACATGCCTTTAACAGACAAGCAAGTGCTATTATATATTCTTGTTACGATTTGTTAGGTTCGTGGGCGTTCTTTTATGCGACGTAAGGCGTTTTGCGGTCGCCTGACACCATCGAAAACACTGGGGCCTTCGCTCGTTCGCCAGAGGGGCCCGCCTGGCCTCCAGGGGGGGGGGGGGCATGCCCCCCTTGGTACCCCCCCCCCCCTTGCCGACGCCCTTGACCATATGCATGACGTCATACAAATTGTCATGAAGTTGTTATGGCCATGAAGGAGAAAACAGAAACATGCCCATTTTTCGACGAATATCCATCTATGGTCCAAACAAATGTCATATTCGTTTTTCAGCTCAAAATACCCCATACAGTTAAATTTCAAGACAACTTGCAATGTGACCTATTCATTTAAGTAACATTGTGACCGGGCCGCTGGCTTCAACTAACCTTGAACGAAGCCGCTGCAGCTGATGGCATGTCCCCTCTGCAAGGGCAAATATCGAGCGCCGAAGCGTCTCGAGCGCACTAAGCCAGGGCCCAATCTATCCATCAATCTTAATCTAAGTCCCGTGATCGCGCCCAATCTAATCTAAGTCCCGTGATCGCGCCCAATCTTACCAATGCCGTAGTACGGCATATTGGTGTGCCGGCCTACACAACTTTCGGAACCCGGGATCGAACCGGGGACACCCCGATCTTCAGACTAGATGAAAACTATGTCTCATATTATTTTTTCTGAGGTAGTATGTGAGGTAGTGTTACTGAGGTAGCTACAAGCGTATACAACCAGTTTCAATTAGTAAGCCAATTGTTATTCATTTCTACCTCATGAGCCATTCTGAAACTAACTACCTCATGACACCCTGCTGAAAAGCATTTTCAGGACACTGAGACTAGCGTCCTCCCGACTGAGCTATTTCGACAATGAGCTTGGACAAACAAATGCCGTGGTTCACTGAGTGCGGCATTCTGAGCACTCCATTCACGGCATGCCGTACTTACGCATTCACATAATTCGGCAGGATTGGGCCCTGGGCCCTATCTGACCACATGCTGTGAATCGGTCAGCTTGTAGGCACAGCGCTCCGACTGAGTTACACGAGTGGACTCTGAAAGAAGAACGAAGATAACATACATGAAAACTATGTCAAGGGTGGTGTCTGCAAAGATAGCATAAACCAACTCGTAGAATCCTAATCAGTCGTGTGACGTCAGTATTTAGAATCTTCTCGGTTACGTCATCTACCAGCTGAAATGTTACCAGCTGAAATGATTTTTTAGCACCTTTGGAAACCGTGACATCTATAATATATCCGGTCTTAAGCATGATTTATTGTCACGTACCGCTGGCACGCTGCTTGCATCTTCTTATCGCGTTTTCACTTCATAATAATCATGCTCAATAGGTGTGTTGAACTATTGATTGTATTTGATTGTTTGTATGCGCTGCTGATTTTTTCCTTCCACACCTTACATTGTCTTTTGGCTTGACCTCTGTATCGGCGACTCCGATGGTCATCGAATTAAATGGATACAAATTACAAATAGGTTCACATATAAAATGTCCGCCAGTTGCCTTGATGCTATATCCAACAGCCCAGGGATGTAGGAACGTCACGAAAAGTGGGGCAGTGAAACTTGGATCTTGTCTTGAGAGAAACCCAACCCCCTGTGATTTCTTTCCAGATTTGGGGTCTTCTCGTCTTGGCGAACGTTTTGACGTCACATTTTGTATCACCAAGCAACACACAAAATAGGAAGAAAAATTTCCGAAATGTGAGGGGCCACGCCTCCCTGAACCCCTGTTCCTACGCCTATTTGCAACAGCCGGTGAAAAGATCTGTATTTCTGGCTTATGACGTTATCGGACCAAAATATCGAAATTGGCGGTGTTTTTCAACGTCAAAGTTGGATGGCCTATTTGCGAACTGTTCTGTTGGCATGTTTTTATCTCGTGCATCATGTAGCTAGTGGATGAGGTGCAGTTAGTGTCAATTCAAAGATAATTGACGCGATATTGGCTGACTGCAAAGTGACGTGCTGCAGCTGAGAATCTAAGCCGTGAACACTGCCTGTTTAGGCTGAATTTACACAACGAAAATAGCCATACACAACGAAAGGGCGATACAGCTTATGAAGAATAGCTCCGGAAATGTTGCTAAGAGCTTATGCTATTGTCGAGCAGAATGCTTTCCCGTCCTAGGTTTACATCTCTATAACAATGTCGGTAGTACCAAGAACATGGTGTTCGGGTACTGTTGGACGCCAGATACAGTTTTTGAAGTATAGAATAGACCACAAGTCATGCGATAAAAAATATTGGCGTAAGATTTTACATGTTTGTTCATTAGTACCTACCTTCGATATGACATACCTACTAGCATAGGTACCTACTAATATACTGACATATGACGTAGTGTGGCTTCAAACACACTTCGCCCCTAGTCATGGTCATGGGAATATGAACGTAAAAAATACAGCCAAAAATATGTTATGAATATTGCATTCCTTTTGAATCGCAAATTCCCAGGCCTGAGAATAGGGATAACAATTTCCCAAAAACTCGACGAACACATACTCAAGGGCTTATCCAGAGGGCATCGAGGTCATGGCACACAAAAAAAGACTGTAGGCGGCCGCACACTAGATCGTTCGGCCGCGATGTCGTCGCGTTTTTCTACTTCGGAAAGTCGCCCCGCCAGCCTACAGTCTCCTTACTCGAGACGTTTCATGGCAATTTTCCGCGCTAATATATATAAACAACCACGAAACTTGCATATAATACATTTTACAGCGGCAAAAACAAGTTGTGCACAATACGTTACCCTATCATGCATAGATACGCCTCTATTGGCCTTTAAATATTTTTAAAAGCTGAGCATGTTCAGCCTTTTCTCGGCGACGAAACGCTGGCAAAACGCGACTCCGCCGCCCGAATGACGTGCGTTCATAGACGTGATTTGTGTATTTCGACCGACCGACCGACCGACCGACCGACCGACCGACCGACCGACCGACCGACCGACCGACCGACCGACCGACCGACCGACCGACCGACCGACCGACCGACCGACCGACCGACCGACCGACCGACCGACCGACCGACCGACCGACCGACCGACCGACCGACCGACCGACCGACCGACCGACCGACCGACCGACCGACCGACCGACCGACCGACCGACCGACCGACCGACCGACCGACCGACCGACCGACCGACCGACCGACCGACCGACCGACCGACCGACCGACCGACCGACCGACCGACCGACCGACCGACCGACCGACCGACCGACCGACCGACCGACCGACCGACCGACCGACCGACCGACCGACCGACCGACCGACCGACCGACCGACCGACCGACCGACCGACCGACCGACCGACCGACCGACCGACCGACCGACCGACCGACCGACCGACCGACCGACCGACCGACCGACCGACCGACCGACCGACCGACCGACCGACCGACCGACCGACCGACCGACCGACCGACCGACCGACCGACCGACCGACCGACCGACCGACCGACCGACCGACCGACCGACCGACCGACCGACCGACCGACCGACCGACCGACCGACCGACCGACCGACCGACCGACCGACCGACCGACCGACCGACCGACCGACCGACCGACCGACCGACCGACCGACCGACCGACCGACCGACCGACCGACCGACCGACCGACCGACCGACCGACCGACCGACCGACCGACCGACCGACCGACCGACCGACCGACCGACCGACCGACCGACCGACCGACCGACCGACCGACCGACCGACCGACCGACCGACCGACCGACCGACCGACCGACCGACCGACCGACCGACCGACCGACCGACCGACCGACCGACCGACCGACCGACCGACCGACCGACCGACCGACCGACCGACCGACCGACCGACCGACCGACCGACCGACCGACCGACCGACCGACCGACCGACCGACCGACCGACCGACCGACCGACCGACCGACCGACCGACCGACCGACCGACCGACCGACCGACCGACCGACCGACCGACCGACCGACCGACCGACCGACCGACCGACCGACCGACCGACCGACCGACCGACCGACCGACCGACCGACCGACCGACCGACCGACCGACCGACCGACCGACCGACCGACCGACCGACCGACCGACCGACCGACCGACCGACCGACCGACCGACCGACCGACCGACCGACCGACCGACCGACCGACCGACCGACCGACCGACCGACCGACCGACCGACCGACCGACCGACCGACCGACCGACCGACCGACCGACCGACCGACCGACCGACCGACCGACCGACCGACCGACCGACCGACCGACCGACCGACCGACCGACCGACCGACCGACCGACCGACCGACCGACCGACCGACCGACCGACCGACCGACCGACCGACCGACCGACCGACCGACCGACCGACCGACCGACCGACCGACCGACCGACCGACCGACCGACCGACCGACCGACCGACCGACCGACCGACCGACCGACCGACCGACCGACCGACCGACCGACCGACCGACCGACCGACCGACCGACCGACCGACCGACCGACCGACCGACCGACCGACCGACCGACCGACCGACCGACCGACCGACCGACCGACCGACCGACCGACCGACCGACCGACCGACCGACCGACCGACCGACCGACCGACCGACCGACCGACCGACCGACCGACCGACCGACCGACCGACCGACCGACCGACCGACCGACCGACCGACCGACCGACCGACCGACCGACCGACCGACCGACCGACCGACCGACCGACCGACCGACCGACCGACCGACCGACCGACCGACCGACCGACCGACCGACCGACCGACCGACCGACCGACCGACCGACCGACCGACCGACCGACCGACCGACCGACCGACCGACCGACCGACCGACCGACCGACCGACCGACCGACCGACCGACCGACCGACCGACCGACCGACCGACCGACCGACCGACCGACCGACCGACCGACCGACCGACCGACCGACCGACCGACCGACCGACCGACCGACCGACCGACCGACCGACCGACCGACCGACCGACCGACCGACCGACCGACCGACCGACCGACCGACCGACCGACCGACCGACCGACCGACCGACCGACCGACCGACCGACCGACCGACCGACCGACCGACCGACCGACCGACCGACCGACCGACCGACCGACCGACCGACCGACCGACCGACCGACCGACCGACCGACCGACCGACCGACCGACCGACCGACCGACCGACCGACCGACCGACCGACCGACCGACCGACCGACCGACCGACCGACCGACCGACCGACCGACCGACCGACCGACCGACCGACCGACCGACCGACCGACCGACCGACCGACCGACCGACCGACCGACCGACCGACCGACCGACCGACCGACCGACCGACCGACCGACCGACCGACCGACCGACCGACCGACCGACCGACCGACCGACCGACCGACCGACCGACCGACCGACCGACCGACCGACCGACCGACCGACCGACCGACCGACCGACCGACCGACCGACCGACCGACCGACCGACCGACCGACCGACCGACCGACCGACCGACCGACCGACCGACCGACCGACCGACCGACCGACCGACCGACCGACCGACCGACCGACCGACCGACCGACCGACCGACCGACCGACCGACCGACCGACCGACCGACCGACCGACCGACCGACCGACCGACCGACCGACCGACCGACCGACCGACCGACCGACCGACCGACCGACCGACCGACCGACCGACCGACCGACCGACCGACCGACCGACCGACCGACCGACCGACCGACCGACCGACCGACCGACCGACCGACCGACCGACCGACCGACCGACCGACCGACCGACCGACCGACCGACCGACCGACCGACCGACCGACCGACCGACCGACCGACCGACCGACCGACCGACCGACCGACCGACCGACCGACCGACCGACCGACCGACCGACCGACCGACCGACCGACCGACCGACCGACCGACCGACCGACCGACCGACCGACCGACCGACCGACCGACCGACCGACCGACCGACCGACCGACCGACCGACCGACCGACCGACCGACCGACCGACCGACCGACCGACCGACCGACCGACCGACCGACCGACCGACCGACCGACCGACCGACCGACCGACCGACCGACCGACCGACCGACCGACCGACCGACCGACCGACCGACCGACCGACCGACCGACCGACCGACCGACCGACCGACCGACCGACCGACCGACCGACCGACCGACCGACCGACCGACCGACCGACCGACCGACCGACCGACCGACCGACCGACCGACCGACCGACCGACCGACCGACCGACCGACCGACCGACCGACCGACCGACCGACCGACCGACCGACCGACCGACCGACCGACCGACCGACCGACCGACCGACCGACCGACCGACCGACCGACCGACCGACCGACCGACCGACCGACCGACCGACCGACCGACCGACCGACCGACCGACCGACCGACCGACCGACCGACCGACCGACCGACCGACCGACCGACCGACCGACCGACCGACCGACCGACCGACCGACCGACCGACCGACCGACCGACCGACCGACCGACCGACCGACCGACCGACCGACCGACCGACCGACCGACCGACCGACCGACCGACCGACCGACCGACCGACCGACCGACCGACCGACCGACCGACCGACCGACCGACCGACCGACCGACCGACCGACCGACCGACCGACCGACCGACCGACCGACCGACCGACCGACCGACCGACCGACCGACCGACCGACCGACCGACCGACCGACCGACCGACCGACCGACCGACCGACCGACCGACCGACCGACCGACCGACCGACCGACCGACCGACCGACCGACCGACCGACCGACCGACCGACCGACCGACCGACCGACCGACCGACCGACCGACCGACCGACCGACCGACCGACCGACCGACCGACCGACCGACCGACCGACCGACCGACCGACCGACCGACCGACCGACCGACCGACCGACCGACCGACCGACCGACCGACCGACCGACCGACCGACCGACCGACCGACCGACCGACCGACCGACCGACCGACCGACCGACCGACCGACCGACCGACCGACCGACCGACCGACCGACCGACCGACCGACCGACCGACCGACCGACCGACCGACCGACCGACCGACCGACCGACCGACCGACCGACCGACCGACCGACCGACCGACCGACCGACCGACCGACCGACCGACCGACCGACCGACCGACCGACCGACCGACCGACCGACCGACCGACCGACCGACCGACCGACCGACCGACCGACCGACCGACCGACCGACCGACCGACCGACCGACCGACCGACCGACCGACCGACCGACCGACCGACCGACCGACCGACCGACCGACCGACCGACCGACCGACCGACCGACCGACCGACCGACCGACCGACCGACCGACCGACCGACCGACCGACCGACCGACCGACCGACCGACCGACCGACCGACCGACCGACCGACCGACCGACCGACCGACCGACCGACCGACCGACCGACCGACCGACCGACCGACCGACCGACCGACCGACCGACCGACCGACCGACCGACCGACCGACCGACCGACCGACCGACCGACCGACCGACCGACCGACCGACCGACCGACCGACCGACCGACCGACCGACCGACCGACCGACCGACCGACCGACCGACCGACCGACCGACCGACCGACCGACCGACCGACCGACCGACCGACCGACCGACCGACCGACCGACCGACCGACCGACCGACCGACCGACCGACCGACCGACCGACCGACCGACCGACCGACCGACCGACCGACCGACCGACCGACCGACCGACCGACCGACCGACCGACCGACCGACCGACCGACCGACCGTCGGTCGCACTGACGGAAAATCATAACTTTGCGGAAATCGGCAACATCGCGGCCGCATGGCTTAGTGTGCAGCCACCAATATCGGCCGAAAATTGGAGAGAAAATATGTCACATCTTACGGACGGTCAGGGGCGCAGCCAGGGAGCACAGGGGGCTTGTCCGGCAAGACAGCTGTGCCGTGACGTCACCACGAGATGGTAGAGGGGCCGGGAAGAGGCGGGCGACGGGAAAGAGGGGAGGGGACTGTGCTCAGGGAGGGCTGGGTAGGGCTGACGTTTGGGGAAGGTGGGGAAGTGCGTTTTTTTTACTTGTCGCACCATTCATGCTGTTGTTTTGTCCGGGAGGTTCGACCCTCATATGCTTTCTGTAGTAGTTGACCTGTGTAGTTGACCTGTTTGTTGTAATAATTGCTATCATTGACGTTTTTTGCTGTCTTTTGTAAACTTCTGTTTGTATCAATCTGTTGTTTCTCACTTTATCCATATTGAGCTTCTGTGTGTGCTTAAGTCGCATATTATGTTGCATTAATTATGCCGGGTGCTCACTGGCTTCACTTTGTTGTTTTGCGCTGTATGTATGCTAACTTCATTATTGTACTGTTTTGCCGCAGAGCCGGCCGGCCTGCCCGCTGCCGTGCCCGCCGTCTGGCCTAACGTTGACCTGCTGAGTCGAGCCTGCCGAGCCCTGGGTCCTGGTGGAGCACCGGGGGCCGTCCGACCGTCACCGTATAACCACCACAACACACCACTACACCACTGCATTACTACACACAACGCAAGGTATCCAACACAACCTAGTGACGAGCAGATCCGCGGGGTCATTGAATCACAGCACCGCTTCACATGCACGTCAGCACACACCTATGTACATTAATTTAACTTCTACTGAGCGCGATACAACTCACACGTTCACAAAACACGCATATTTACTCACGCAAACAACCTTCACTCACAGACAAGATAGGTTAGGGGGAATGTACTACAATATTGAAATACTCCTTAACGAGTTCATGTGTTGAAAGAAATCCTGGACCACCACCGAACACAAAACTCAAAATATGTCACGTTAACATCAAAAGCATCACCACTGAGGGACGACTGGACGAATTGGACCACTTTGTAGACGACAACAACATAGACATACTGGCCGTATCCGAGACAAAACTAGACGATAACATTCACCCGAGTCTTTACCAACTGACTAACTTCCACGCACCATTCACGAGACACAGGACCAGACACGGTGGAGGGGTTGCGACGTACACACGCTCAAGCTTACCAACATGCAGACTTACAACGTTAGAGACAGACGGGGTAGAATGGATATGGACAAAGACAAAGATAAAGAAGACACTATTATCACGTGCACTGTGTACATTCCACCAAACCTGACGACAGACAAACACGACGATTTCATTGACAAACTGAACGACAGCGTGACGCGGGCGCAGACTTTCTCACCGACTGCTGTCATTATTCTGGGCGACTTTAACACTGGCAACATTTTCCTTGACCGACATATGTACGAGCGAAGCACCATGACTTCATTCGACCTAAAATTAAAAGACGCACTGGACACCTTGGACCTATTTCAAATCATAAACACTCCGACAAGGACCACAGATGACACTGCAAACTTGCGAGACTTGATCATAACGGACAACAAGCCGATAATTACAACCTCAGGGCTATTACCATCTTTCTCCAACATTGATCACATCCCAGTCGCTATAACACTCAACATAGATACAACTAGCGCTAACAGTAACACGCAGACTAAAGACGTTTGGGACTACCAAAGACTCGACGCTGATAAACTGACTCAGACACTTCTACACGCGGACTGGGACCAGGTCCTTGATGGTGACATACACACGGCAACTGAGCGGTTCACATCGGTCCTTTTAGAAGCAGCGACTGACGCCATTCCCAAAAAGACAATACGCATACGGAAACACGAGAAACCCTGGATGACGAGTGAACTAAGACGGAACATACGCAAAAGAGACAGACTGTTTAGACAAGCGCAGCAAAGACAGCAAACAAGGGACAACAAACAACAAGGTTCGAACGCAACGGACACAACACAATGGGGCAGATGGAAACGACAGCGCAACTTTGTAACAGCACTCAACAACCAACTCCGAAACAACCACATACAAACAACAGCCAGAACACTCGTCGAACATCAACATGATCCATACAAGTATCACCAAACACTGAAATCACTGATCGGACGTAAACATCACAGAGACATACCAACACTAGAAACGACAAACGGTGACTTAGTTACAGTCGAGACGGACAAAGCCAGCATCTTTAACGAACACTTTACTTCTCAAACGAATTTCGACACAGACTCACTAGAATTACCGGACGATCCTGCGAAAGACAGAACCATTCCGACACTGCAACAAATTAATGTTTCACAAGAACAAGTACTAAAAGCATTAAATTCACTTAACACACACAAATCGACCGGCCCCGATCAAGTTTCCACCAAATTGCTTAAACTAACAGCGCTGCTGATATACGAACCACTCACGACACTATTTAATAAATCTCTCGAATTAGGCATTTTCCCCAACAGCTGGAAAGAAGCGACCGTTACACCTATCTTCAAAAACTCAGGATCACCATCAGACTTTCGCCAATATTTTTTTTTTATATATATTTTCGCCCTATCAGTCTTTTGTCCTGTCTATCAAAACTTCTCGAAAAACTCGTTTTTTCCTCTATATACTCCCACCTTACTAACAACCATCTCAGATGGTAGAACAGACAGACAAAGCGGGTACAGGTCGGGACACAGCACTCAGCTTCAACTGGTCTACCTGACTCACACACTTTATAAACAACTAGACGAAGGACGTGACATGACAGCAATCTTTCTTGACATTTCAAAATATTTTGACAAAATTTGGCATGATGGACTTCTTTACAAATGCAAAATCGACTTTCTTATTTCTGGCCCGCTCCTCCTATGGCTGAAATCATATCTGACAGACAGAACACAACGGGTGAGGGTGGGATACGCCTTTTCCTCGACACAAACTATCAACGCTGGATGCCCTCAGGGCTCAGTTCTGGGACCTCTCCTTGCGCTTATGTACCTAGACGGACTCACCGAAAAAGTAACTAACGAAATTATTTTCTACGCAGACGATACTTCTCTGTATGCCTCTCATACGACTGAAGACATTAATGGTGTTTACGTAGCAGTTAGAAATTAGTGGAGGATTAGTGGATGATTGTCTACTATTTGGTAAGGTGCTTTTTTTGGTGGAAATCACTAGAATACAAACAATAATCGATGCCAATTGGTCTTCCGGATGGGTTTAGCGCATAAAAGTTGGTAATTATGCGATAAGTTTGTTTAAAACACCTTAATCGTCATTTTGAGGTTCCCTTCATTTTATTATTATGACCGCCCTTTCCCTTTGTTAGTAGCCATATATGGCAGCCTACAGCCATTTGAGATGGCCGTACTGTGCCATATCTGTGATCCTCTATATATCGATTTGCGCTGTGTGTGGGAGGAAAAGGCGGTGATGCGACTCTGTGATGCACGACCGGCCGGCTAGCACTATCAACTGGAGTTGTTGCAGCAGTTGGCCGCCAGAGACCGCTAGTGAGCCAGGGTGTGATGACGTCGCAAACAAATGGTAACAGTTAAATATTTAACGCTAAATGTGTATTTGTTTATTTGTTTATAAGTAAATCAATATTTAGCAGTACTATTTGCTTGCGACGTCATAACACCCTGGCTCATTAGCGGTCCCTGGCGGCGAACTTCTGCAACAACTCCAGTTGATAGCACTTCTCCAGCCGACAGGCACTTCTCGGCCAAGGCCCTAGATACTCTTCTCGGCGAGTTTTCTGTGACCCGTGCTCGGCGCCTAGGTTTCCCGTAAGTGTTTGAATGTTGTATATCAGTATATGAGTATATACAGAGTTGCTGTTATTTTGGTATATCTTTTATGTGCATTTCATACATTAACTACTGCAGATAACTTCAGTTAAAACCGGGATTTGGAGCTGTCAGCCTTCCAAAAAATGGCGCATACGTTGCCAAGTGATAAATTCAGAGTAAGTATTATGCTATATGTATGCTATATATTTATTATGTATTATGCATTATGTAATGTCCAATCCGCCGTCAGTGACAAATAAAACGAGAAAATTAACGTCGTCGGTATCGAAACGCCTATTCGGACGCAATGCAATAAAATACTCGCACGATTCAATCAATTGACGCACCTGCGCCATAGTTGTGATCAAATGAGGCGAAGGGAAACTTTAACTTCCATTTATTAGTAGCCGAACCTCCACTAGTACTTAATTGCTATGTAAACACCATTATTGACACCGTACAACAGTCTCTTGAACGCGACCTTGACGCCATTGACGAATACGCAAGACAATGGGCACTTCCAAAACAATTCAACAGACATTCAGCCACAAAGCACATCACACATCACCAGTACTACGTTTCTCTGGTAAATAATTTCCCCGGACACTGAAACACATAAACACCTAGGCATCACATTCTCAAAAGACCTGAGATTCCACAAACATGTGAATAACATAATTAAAAAAGCAAACATAGCACTAAGCCCTCTCTATCCAGTAGCCAAAGACATACATCGCGCCACACTCAGTCACATATACACAACCTACGTAAGACCACATTTTGACTATTGTGACATTGTTTTTGACGGACACATTACCTTACAAGACGAATTGCGACTAGAAAAGGTACAGAGCCGTGCGGCGAGACTGGTGACAGGGACCTCACTCAGAACATCGACAGACAAACTGAGACAAGACCTGGGATGGGACACACTCAATATTCGACGAACAATGCACAAACAGCTGTTCTTTCACAGGCTCACAAACACACCACACCAGCAACCAGAATACATAAGACAGATACTCCCACAGTCACGAGTTCATAACATTGGAAGGACACTCAGAAACTCTAGAACACTAACACTCCCCGCCAACAGAACAACATCCTTCCAACGATCATTCATCCCAAACACTACCCGCGAATGGAACACACTGCCAGAAACACTTGGAACACAGCCTTCACACAAAAGGTTCAAGAAAGGCATCGCGGATCTGTTCGGAACTACCATACCCTCTACATACTTCTCATTCGGCTCAAAACTCGGAAACACATATCACACCCAAATCAGAACGGGGTGCCTTCAGCTCAACGCTCATCTTTATCAAACACAAAGACTTTCTTCTCCAAGTTGTTTATGCGGCCACAAATCAGACACCTTGCAGCATTTTATTTTCCACTGTCCACTTTTTCAAGACTTGAGGACCAAACTTCTTCGGCAGCACGGTCGGGTGCTCGCGGGGCTCTTCCAGGACTACGTAATAGAAGGAATAAGGCGGCGGCGGGCGGCGGCGGCGGCGGCGGCGGCGGCGGCGGCGGCGGCGGCTGGCGCTGCGACCGATTAACCTCTGATTTATTTTTCTGGCGGTCGTGTCACTTGTCCCACGCTTATGTTAGGAAAGGTGCCGTGATTTAAGTCCTTTGGACTTTTGCACCGATCCTATTATTTCATTTTGTTTACGTTGTTTCTCTACTTGATTACAAATAAATAAACAAACAAACAAATGTCCCCCCCATTGGGTCGCGGGGCCCGGAGGGCCCCTCGGCCCAATGGGAGAATGCCTCGGCCCCTCAGTCCAACCTCTATGATAGGTATCGACGTAAAACTTACAGTACCTTATGCTGCATTAATTCTACGTCTTTTCACAAAAGTTCAATGAAATTGATGTAGTACTTTGGGAGACAATGACGTTTAAATGACGTCATGTCACGCCATTTTTGGTCGAAAAACGATAAATGTTTGACAAATCGTAGAAAATCGAGTTTTGAAGCAGATTGTAAATAAAAACCGTCAAAAGAAAGGAAATCGCATTCTCTTCAAAATTACGATCTCAGATTTGCGAAAGTTTGGGTTTTTGACCCCTAAAAATAAAAATAAAGCATTTTTTCAGAAAACTTTTCAAAATTAAAATTTCAAATGAAAAACGGAATATATATGAGTGAACCAGGTATGGACGAAACCCAAACCAAATTTCAAAGCAATATCTTTATTGACTTATGGCTCCCTAAGTATAAGTAACGCATGACGTCATTTTTCAGTTACTTTTTTTTGCTTTTATTGACCAGATACAGACAAATAAATGCCGCCACTGTTTTTCTGATACAAAACTGGTCTAGAGACGTGCCTTTTTTATTTAGATTAATAATATTTTTTAGATGAATAAGATTATAATAAAGATTATTATAAAGATTAATAATTTATTTAGATTAGATTAATAAATTTAAATTTAAAAACTTTAGATTAATAGATTAATAGATTAATAAATAATAAAAATTTTGTTGCTGCTGGGACTTTCAAGGTGCCTTGTGCGTGCATCTAATATGGTTAACCCTCGCACAGACGGGGTCCGCACCAAGTTTGAACCGACGGGGGAGGGGGGTGGATACCCGCCCTTACAAGATTTCAAGTCATGCAACGTATAGCGACAAACAGAAACAAGTTAGATAGCTCGAAACTAACAAAGCCTAATGAAAGTACTAAGTCATTATTTTAGGTCAGGTCATTTAGGTCATTGAGGTCACCAGAGGTCAACAAAGTTACAATTTAGGCCATAAATGGGTGTCCTTGCCAAACCCCGTCTATATCTCGAGAACAAAAGAGGTAGCGACGCGCGAGAAAGAAAAAAAACGTCCGAAAGATCACTGGCGGATCCAGGGGGGGCATCAGGGTAAAATCCCCCCCCCCCCCTTGCACTTGCATGAATCGGGGGGGGGCATTCAATACAAGTATCCCCCCCCCGCGCGTTCCCAATTTATCGTAAAATTATCTTTAAAACAGTCAAAATCCAGCTATCCACAGTCTAAAACCGGAAAATTTCACGCCGCTTCGCGGCCTGACATAACTTTCGCAATTGCTTATACAAATTTGGAAAATGGGAAAATTAATTCCATTAGGTAAGTGTCTGGCAGAGGCTCTCCTTGGCGGTAATTGCTGGCACTGGCGGATCCAGGGGGGCATCAGGGACAAATGCCCCCCCCCCCTTCCACAGGAATCTGAGAGGGGTATTCAATACAAGTATGTACAATACAAGCGCGTTCCCAATACAAGTAGGTGCAATACAAGCGCGTTCCCTGCACTGAACGTGGAAAAAATGATCTTAGGAGAAAACTTCATAAAAACGGAAGTTTTTTCTCTCGAGTGATTGAATTTGAAGTTTGTATGTATCCCTTTCTTTCAATGATAGACAAAACAGCGCACCTGATGCAATTCAAGCAGCCCCTATGACACTTAACTCGCACCCCGCTGGGGGAGGGGGCAGAATCAGCCCCTCCCGGATTTTCTCCATAACTTGAAAACTATGATAGATATCAACGTCAAACATTGAGTACCTTATGCTGCATCAACTCTACGCCTTCTCACCTAAATTCCAATTAAATTGATGTGGTATTGTGGGAAATAATGACATTTTAATGACGCCATGTCATGCCATTTTTGGCGGGAGAACGACAAATGTTTGAACAATCGTAAAAAACAGATTTTTGAAGCAAATTGAAAATAAAAACGTCAAAAGAAAAGAAATGACATTCTCTTCAAAATGGCCATCTCGAATATTCGAAATTTTGGGTTTTTTCACCCTCCAAAATAGGAAAAACCGTTTTTTTCGGAGAGAAAAAAAAAACACAAAATCAGTTTTTGTGAATTTGAAAAGTGAATTTCTTAGCTCGAGTACCAAAATAAGGCGACCGGCCCAAATCCGCGGGGAAAAAATGGGGATACCTTTTTGCCACAAAAAGATGTCCTCCCCCCACGAAGAGAGGCTGGATCCACCAGTGCGAAAGATAATTTAATTTGTTGTCACTCAGGCTTCATCAGATTTGATTTTGGGTCTCAGGGAAGGCCATCGAACGTGAAACATTCTCAAAATCGCGGAATTGTTTTTAGGGAATAACTTTTGAGATGCGCATGATACTTACAGTTGTCACCATTGCGTTTCTCTGTCGAGACGCATCGAATGGTATATCGGATGATCATGACCTAGCTAGGTCATATTCGAAAATTGACCTGTTCTGTGTTCAGGTCAAGGTCAGATCAAGTTCAAATTTTACATCAATCAACGTGTCTCGACGAGCGAAACACAATGTTGATAACTCCATTACTCTACCTTGATTTGGCAGAGTTATTGAAGAATAATACAAAAAACACGTAACCTCTTGGGTCACCTGAGTTGACCTCGTAGAGGTCACATAACAAAAATGTGACTTGGATCTTTGCATTTGGCACAAGAATGGTGTAGGTACCTGGTGGAAACTGGTCAAATGTAAGCGTTTTCTGTGGATTTCTACGTGTTTTCATTTTCTCCATTTACTTATAATGGAAGTTTACCAAATCGAATTGACCTTAGGTCACCAATATTACATCACTTTGGCACGACCACAAACTTTCAAAAACTTGCTTGGAAGTGGGATCACTTAACGTGACTTGTTGACCTGACCTGAGATGACTCGATATAAAAATGGCACACAATTTG